>APFE031382426.1:169609-183031 GCA_000404065.3 Pinus taeda | reverse complement strand
GATTCTCCTCGATGAACCTGCGTATATCTCTTTCTTGTCCTGCTGTACTGAGATCTGTCCTCTGATTAAGTTGCCATCACCTGTACCAACCTCTGAGTGAGTTGCCATCAAGGACAACACTTGAAACATAATGCCAACAAGTAGGTGGTAGATAATGCTTGTAAAAATGTCCAGAATTTGGCCGTCCCGACAGATCTACCAATAGCAGAGTGGATCCACCCATTGGCGACCGGAGTCCGCGAGGCCAAGGCTGAAATGACGAAGGTTCAGTTGGAGCTGAATCTACAGATCGCCAAGCTACGGTTGAAGATGCAGCCATCCACACCCCCAAAAGTTAGAGACCAACATGCCTGCGCTATCCAAATAGAGCTGGAAGAAATAGGACTGGCGGTACAAGACTTTACTGGTATGTTGGATCAAGTGCTTTCCACTCTTACATCATTGCAGGAGGATCCTAACATATAGCACCTGGAAATAGAGGCGCGTGAGCTACTGGAGCAGTATGACAGTGTCTGAGGGACTATGCAGCTAGTTGTCCTCACTCAACTACTTGCGAAAATACAAGAAGCAAGGGCACTGAAGGAGCAGGTGGATGTTGCGTGACAAAAGGAAGCAGTACTTAAAGCGCACATCCAGCCGTGGATTGATGAAGCTTTCATGATCATGGTAAATATTGAAGGAAACCTCACACAGATGCAAGGAATGTACACGCTTCGATAGGTATGTGACCCTGCTAAGGAAGCTTTGGAGCAACGTGTGCAGTAGATACAACAAACAACAAAACATTGTGTCACAGACCTTTGAGCAGCACAGGACCTGCTAGATGGACTCCGCGCCAAGATCGTCGCACCGACTGAGTGACTCAAGGACGAGTCACGATGTTTATATTGGGGGCTTGTTGGGCATCGGATCCCTCGCAGCATGTTTTTGGGGCTCAAAGCCCAAGTTTTGGTCAAGTATATTGTAAAGACTCCGCGAAATAAGGGCGCGGAGTGCGAAACATATGATTGAGTCATTGAGTAGTCAGCCCTAAGTCACGTAAAATAGTATGATGTAATGTCGGCCTATCCATGGTTCGCGGACCATGGGATTATATAAATAGAGCGAGGCTCTAAGTTGTAAAGATAGCGAATTATAGGGAAGAATAGGAATGGTTCAAGCATAGAAGAAGCATCGAAGTGTATTGGGTCATAGTAGTAGGAAGAGGCTCTGCAACTGAATGCACAGAGGCCTATTAGAGTCCGCAGCTGAGTGCGCGAGTGTCGAGTCTGTAATTGGATTGAATATTAATAAAGACAAGGTTGATTCTAAATACTGTGTATTTGGGTTTCCTCTTACTTTTATGCATTTATATTGTTTGATGATTGCACACACTTATATGAATGTTGAATGGTAAATAAGAATATTGGGCTCATATAGATAAGTTAATTACTATAATAATAATGCAACAAGTTTAAGGAATTAGGGTAATACTTTCTTCGTGCTGTAAATAGAGTTGGACGAAGGTAGCTTCACCTTTGCAAGGGATAGATAGCTGCACGAAGCAGCGTGTGCGAAGGGTCAAACCGCGAACCTCCCAAAAATCATCAAGAAATCCCTAGGGTGTGGAAACCTGGTTCCAGCACCCTCCCATACTACCTCAGGTGAGACCTCAGTCCGCGCATCGAGGACTGTTGTCAAAAGGGCCAGTAGTTTCAGGATTTGTTGTCTAAATCACCTTCGAACCTAGGTCAGGCCCATACAAGCCAACAGAGAGATGAAGAATATATAAGAGAAGTGGAAAGGAAGGTGGATGCTTTCAATTAGTAGTTTGAAGCACTGATAAGGGCATGGTTTCCCAAATGTTCAGAATTGGGTGAGTTAATCCCCTAAGATTAGTGCAAACAATGACTAGTGGAGGCCAAAAGTAGAGGAACCTCCTCTCATGAGAAGACTGCGACTCTAAAGGGGAGAACAATGGTCAATTATCTCAAGAAATACTTTCAGTTGCTTTGATTCATAAAAATCACTATTAGGGCAAGGTTGGACTACTTATACCTCACAAGTTTGAAGATCTTACATATGTTATTTTTCTAGTCTCCTCTCTTAAATCCAATACTATGGCAGAGGTGTCAATCACCACCTCCTTCCCAACAACATTGAAGATATTGCAGAATGTGTCAGTCATGGTAAGTTTACTTTTACTTTTATGTAACTATTTTATTTCCCCAGTCAGTTACATTTTCTGTTATAGATAGTTGTGCTATGAGGCATGCTTAATTTTGATATGATGTATCTATGAAACCAAATCAAGAAGAAATATTTTTGTAATGGGTTATCCTTCTGGAGCCATATAAAGACTATGAGAACAAAATCTAAAAAGGTTCAGTACTTTGTGAAATTTCTCATTCCAATAGAGAAGATTTGTGATTAATACAAGCTTTTGGAGATTATGAATTATATGGGTTTATAGTATGTATTCTGGCTATGTGTCCTCACATATGTTTCATTTTCTTCTCAGTTTGTATCGTAAGTATCACTGGATGTTTTTCTCATAAATATATGGATTCGTTGAAGTCAAATATTGATGTATAATCCCTATATGGACATGAAAATAAAATCCATAAAGAGCATACTACATATCTTTGCACTCTATTCTTAATATCTAATTTCTTTGCTTCATTTTGATACTTATTATATAGGATTATTATGGATAAGGCTTGTGTATTGAATTTCCTCCTAAGTTTAATTCCTCTATTACATATACTACAATTATTTATTAAGATGCAAATCCATGTGATGAATGCCACTATATAGTTTTGTTAAAGTTTCTATGAGTTTATTTTTAGTTTGATGGTTATATACTTCTTCTAGAGGAGGGTTTTGAATCATTATTTTTCCATGAAATTTGAATATTGAGTGTGTGTGATAGCTCTTGGAAATCTGCAAGCACTCATTTAGGATGTCTTAGGCACTGGTCTTCTTTCCAACCCGTGGGCTATCTCTAGGAGGTTGATTCTAGACACAACACTACTCATCCAAGATATCATGGCATAACCCAAACTAAGCAACATCCATATGTGCTCTTCCTGTCAATAGCATTTTCAGCCTAGTTGACATCAATGTACCCATGAAGTGGTATATCTCTGACAGTGTATCTTAGACCGATGTTAATCATCCCATGCAAATATCCCAGTACATGCTTGGCAGTAATCCAATGTGCATGAAGGGGCTTAGTCATAAATTGACTCAAAGTGTTCACTACAAAGCATATGCCTGGATGAGTGTTAACAAAGAATATCAATGCCCCAATCAACTATCGATACTAAAAGGGTTTGCCAAGTCAAGTCTAGCAACATCTCCACACAACTTATTGAATTTTATCTCCGTCGATGTGGTGAGGGACTTGCATTCTACCATTCCAAATATTTCCAACAACTTCACAACATATTCTCCTTGAGAAAGGAAAATCTCTCTGGGTCTTTTCCACACCCCTAGTCCTAAAAGGTAATGCATCATACCCAGATCCTTCATTTCAAACTCAAAGGCCAACTCTCTCTTACACTCGAGCATTAGGGACTCACTACTTGTCAAGAATAAATCATCAACATATAAAACCAAAATTAAAGGCATACGTATCTTTGACCACTTTGAAGTATAGGCTTGGGTCAACGCTGCTTCTCATGAATCCAAGATTCACTAGGTAATTGTCAATGCAGAAATACCAGGCTCTGGGGGCTTGGTTCAAAGCATATAATGCTTTATTCAACCTGCAAACGTGGGTTTTCATATCCTTCACTTAAAATACCTGGGGCTACTCAACATATACTTCTTCCTCTAGTATTCCATGAAGAAATATCATCTTTACATCCATCTTGTGAAGGGTCCATCCTCGACTAGCAACAAGGGAAATAATTGATCTAATGGTATTGTAATGGGAAATAGGATCAAATATATTGTCATAGTATTCTCCCTCTTTTTGGGAGAAACCTTGGGCCATGAACCTTGCTTTTTACTTTTGAATTCTTCCATAAGTTCCATGCTTGATCTTGTATAACCATTTTGAAGTTACGAAAAACTTTCCTTTAGGTCTTGGAACAACATCCCATACATCATCCTTCATAATCAATTCATACTCTTTGACTATGGCATATTTTCAAACTTGTTAATTCACAACTTCTTCAAAGGTGGGATGCTCAACCCCTTGGTACTAAAATGCCTTGTTTCTTTCTCTAAAGGTCCCTTTGGTAGAAACATGTCTCTCAACATCCTGTAATGTATCACGAAGCCACAATGCTCTCTTCTTGAAAGGGGGATCACTTGGAGGAGAATTAAAGGGGTCCATAGGCTCCATGGGATCATCAACAATGTCCTTCTCAGATTCCAAACAGAAGGATCTTCTAGTAGGTCCATGTCATCATCTCTCTTCTCAACAGTAGGAAGTGAAGGAAGGTCCCTTACTTTTCGAAGGGAAACATCTTCATCAAAAGTTATACCCCTGCTAAAATTGATCTTCCTTTTTCCAGATATATATATATATATTCTAAAGGATTTATAATTTTCATAATATCCAACAAATGTACCTTTCTTTATGATGGCTTCCAACTTGTTTCTTTTGTCTTTAAGCAGATGAAAGTATATGGGACAACCAAATTTATTGAGATGTCCAATATTGGGCTTCACACCCATGAATACTTCTTCGTGAGTCTTGTTGTCCAAAGCTTGATGAGGAACCCTATTTTGAACATAGAATATTATATTTGTAGCTTCTCCCTAAAGTAACTTCGACAAATTTTGATCATGTAGCATAACTCAAGAAGCTTTCAAGATGAACATGTTCTTTCTTTTAGCCACAACATTTTGCTTGGAGTTGTAAGTTACAATAGTTTCCTTCTCAATTCCATCATGCTTACAAAAATCGATGAACTAATCTGATGTATACTCTATACCATTGTCAGACTTGCAGACCTTGATCTTCTTCCTTGTTTGATTCTCTATCCATGCCTTGGAGTCCTTGAACATATCAAGAGGCTCATCCTTATTCTTGAAGTAGTATATCCATGTCTTCCTAGAGAAGTCATTAATAAATATTAATAGAGAAGTCATCTTCTTCCCTGTTTGATTCTTTATCAATGCCTTGAAGTCCTTGAACATATCGAGAGCCTCATCCTTATGCTTTAAGTGGTATATCCATGTTTTCCTAGAGAAGTCATTAATAGAGATGTCCACCAATAGATTGCACTGGCATGGGTCCACATGGGTCAGAATAATTGAGTTGAAGAATACCATCAATCTTGTTCTTTCTAGAGGGGAATGACCCCCTTGTCTTCTTTCCATTGGCACATCCCAAACATACTCCATCATGATTAGCTCGAACATCAAGCATAGCAGAAACCAACTTCTTTAATTTTGACAAGGCTTCATAATGTAGATGTGCCAACCTACAATTCCATAACTCACTTTTATGATTGATAAAGAGGGTCATTGCTAAAAGAGGTCTTCCATTGACTCTATAGAGTCCTTGAATTCTAGATCCCAAGGTAAAAGTATCCCTCATGCGAGATTCCATAGGCCATGTGAGGAATTTTACTTTGATGAAAGATACTCTCATGCCTTTGTCTTCCAAAGCATATATGGATAATAAGTTCTTCTTTAGTCCCGAAACATACGTAACATCATGAAGAGGAACAAATCCAATGAAGTCAAAATGAAATTTGACAGAACCAAAACTCTTCATAGGATGAGTAGTATTGTCTCCAAGGATTGTTTTCAAATCTGACTCCCTCTCAACCAGGTTTGAGAGGATTTCTTGATATCCAAAGAAATGTATATAAGCCCCACTATATACCAACTAACTATCATACAAATCTAGAGGGGAAGAACTAGAAATAGAAAAATTAACAATATATTCAGATTGACTAGAAACTACATTATTTTCATACCTGGAGTTCCTAGACCTCTTTCAAGGACGATGGCATTATTCTTGATCATCTTAAGTATCTCTTATTCTTCTATCATCTCTTATTCTTCAATCATATCCTCTTCCTCAATCATTGAACCTTTTGTTGTTGAAGCCTCAATTGTTGTTGTAGTTGGATCCTGAACCATTTCTCTTTTCTAGGAATTCTTGAGCATAATGACCATTCTTGTGGAATTTAAAGAATTCAATCATAATTAATCTTATCTTGGAGTCCTTTGATCTAGGGGGAGGCCTTCTTAAATCAGATTTTATTCCTATTCTTGTCTTGAGAAACAAATGCATAGGGCTCTCCTTTTTCATGGTTTTGAATTATTCCTCTATAAATCATCCTGGTCTCCCCTTGAGTGGATTTAGGAACGAGCCCATCAACTTTCAGAAGAAAATTATTGTTTCTCAAATAGATTGCAATTGATCCCTTAGACAAGATACTCTCATGATATAGGATTGCATTTACTCCCCCTTGTTCATCTTCATCTCTTTGAGTTGATTTTTCAAATAGAGGATGTGATTCAAGTTTTTGACCTCATACATCCCAACCAACTTGTAATAAATATCTTTAGACTTCTTCAAGCTAACAACATAAATAAGTAAATGATCTTGCAAACCATCAATGATAATTTTCTTGAATTTGAGATCACTTTTCTTGTACTTGGATTTGGCAGTAGCAATAACAATTTTTAGAGGTAAAACTTTTCCTTCCACATATTCCAAGACATCATTTTCATCCAATATCACTTCCAACCTGAACTTCCAAGTAACAAAATTTGACGAGTCACCCAGTTTCTCAGAATCCTTAAAGTAAGAGGTAGACATCATGACAAAAACAAATAGGCTCCTCCAACTTCTTTCAAGAATGATTTCTCTTGTCTCTTGTCTCCTTGCGCTTATCTTCACCTTGGCTTTGATAGCATGTTAATTTTTCACTATTCTATGTTGTTAGAATCACTTTAGCCCAATTCTTAAATTCAACTAAATCAATCTTTGAGTAATAAATAACAATTGTAGATAGAACTAAAGTAGAATACAATCAAAATCAATAAAAGGAGACACTGGGATTGGTCAAATACTAGGGAAAAAGCCCACAAGGGGAAAACCCTTTCAAATTCTTATTCTTATTAGATTGTCATAAAATGTTAAACAAACAGAGTACAATGTTCTAATTCATCAATCAAGAGTCAAAACCAATCTTTTGACTATCCAACAAAACCAACCAAACGATATCCAAGAAAATAACCCAATAGAGGAATATGATCAAAGACAAAGTCTTTAAAAATGATCACAGTATGTGGTCAATGGTAAACATAATTTTAGGTCACAACCGCTTTCATTCACTACAGCTATAACCCTCCAGCCACAGGGAGCACCATATCAATGTAGCAGATGTAGCTGAATTTTATTTAATCAAACCCTATGACTCTAGCATAATTTCTTTTCCTTGCACATGTGAGCTCAAACCCTGCAATTTCAGACCTATACGAACCAATCCAAAGAAGATATAGAAGAAGATTCTTGATGATGATGTCCAAATGAGGTTGAATTGACTGATATTTATATGTTTCCAAGGGGTGCCCAATTTTTCTTGAAAGTTCACTTGTAATTTTGCGCACACGTGGGTTTTCACCTTAAAAATACATTTTTCCTTAACTAAATTAAATTCTTCCAAGGGATAAGAAGGGTATTTCTTAATGAGGAAGGTTGTCCAAAGGATGGAATTTGTCCATGAGCTGTCAAATTAACAAGTCTCTTCTTGTGTTTACATAAGAAACAAAAGGATGGACCTTAGAATCCCTTCCTCCTAATGTAGTCACAAGTTAAAATTTTCCTTCTTCCCACCAATGAGAGAAAATGTGATACTTTGGGCCATAGCTTGCCAAAACATATCGTTTTCCAAATTGTATATTTTGTTAAATTATTATGACCTTTCAAAAGTGAGTAAGATTCTTTAAAGGTGAACATACCAATGGGCTTAAACCCCCATCTTAGCTTATCAAGAGACTTGGGCAGTAAAAATTTTCCTTTCTAACAATTCCTTATTTAAACTATCCCAATGCAACTCTTGATGATTATGTATCTTGTCCTACTTGGATTTCCAAGACCTCCAAAGAGGAAATCTCTAAGTTTCTTTTCGGTAGTCCACCACACTATGGCCTCTCAACCCTACGGTGAATTTTTTTAACTCTCTTAGCTCTACCGTGTCCTTCAATTTTGGGAGTTGTTGTTAGGCACCCTCCTAGAATAAAACAATGTCACCTCACTTGATCTCCCAAAAGGTGTGATCTTTCACTATATTTATTTTAGCATAAGCCTACATCCAAATGGTTGACCCTGGTATGCTTGATCTATCATGGAGTCAATTCAATTGAGATCCCAGGGTATCATATTTCCTTCCCAAAATTTGTTTCCACAACTTGTTCTTGCCAAGCACCCATCTCCACCAAAGTTTGGCTCCTACTATTCCACTAAGGATATCTAGATCTCTTGATCCCAAACCCCATGCCAACTTGGGCAAGAAAATTTTATTCCACGCCACAAACATCCATTTCTTCGCCTTATTTTAACCTCCATGAAAACTCCCTCTATTGGGAAATGAGTTCCTTAGAGATCAATTTTGGAAATGGCATGATCACCATGTGATATACAAAAAACGATCCTAAATTAAACAAGAATGAAAAAAATTATAGATATAACCATAAATATAGAGATGTAGCAGAAATTACACTTCATTTCATTAATATCAGAATACTGAAATATGCTTACAAACAAAATGGAAATAAACTAGCTCGGGTGATGATAGCTTATCTCTGAGAAGAGATGTGGTGGATACATGCCTATGAAATGTGCTACAATGAAGCTCAAGGACCTATTTATTATTTAACAACAAGGGAAAACACTAACCCTAGGAGATGGAACACCAAGAGTTTGTGGGCCCTGTTGGGGTTAGTTGGGAAGCCAACTTCTCGATGTCATAACTTGGTCATATTATCTTTGTTGCATGTACGATATATTGTTGGAAATGTCTCTTCAAGTACTATAGGATTTGTGGCTACACTTGCTGCGAACCTCAGAAAAACACATTTAGGGGGCAAAACTGCTCTGGAAGTTCACGACCCGAAAAACTGCTAATAATAGTAAATTCTAAAATAAACAAGGAAATAGATGAAACTGACTGGAGGTCAAGGTGGGATATGTAGGTGGCCACCAATATACACCTAGATCAATCCTACCTCCTTAGTAAGCAATAGTACCCATTGTGTGCAGAGCCTCCATGATGTGAGAAAATTTATGTTGAACCTGGTCCCTGGTGAACCACTTGCCCTTGTGAAGGATTTGGCCTACTTTGTCAACTCGATATAGTTGGATACTTTGTTGGGGATTGTTATTGATCTATGTATCCATGATATGATTATTTCTGTCATGTTCCATATAGGTTGGGTTAAGCTCTATTGGTGTGAGTTGTTCTGCAATGTCAGATGTATCTAGCAATGGTGGAAAGTATGAATGAAGGTGGTCTACATTGAACACTAGGTGTTGATCAAGGAATGGTGGAATGCTGAGCTTGAATTCATTGTCCCCCATAGTCTTGGTAATGGTGTATGGCCCATATGAGCGTGGGAGAAGCTTACGGTGGGGTCCAGTGATCAAGAGCTCAAAATTTACACCGTATTCTCCCAGAAACGTGATTTATTCACTTTGTCAAATAGGTAAAAATTTTGCAAGTGGTTGACAGGGATGTTGACTGGGAATCTGTACCACCTAGGTGGAAAGGGGAATATTCTTTGAATGTTTTGTTTCTTTTGCATCATCCTATTGGTCCACGTGTTCTTTTTTGGACCAATGAGGAGCTGAAACATGGCTAAGTCAAAGGTCACCACGTGTCCTCCCAAAAGCACATTAAAATTTGTATGGAGGACAGGGTGGAGGCTAGGCTCGACCCCGCGACCTCCCATTCAATAGGCCAATGACTTATCAATGTGCCCAAAGGTTGTTTCTTAAAGAATAACACCACAAAGGTTGGGGGGTCAGGCAAACTTAATTGCCCCCCATGTGAACACTGAAACCACCAGGTTAATGTTTGTTGTGACTGCCAAGGTCACCACAACTGTTGATTTTCAGATAACCAACCATGTGAATGCTCTTTGCCTTAACCTCCAACATATAATGTAACTGCCAGAGGGAAGGGGCCAGTGCCAGGGGCTAGCCCATGGGTGCATGACCCCCCATATGACCAAGCTTTTGGTTCTAAGGCCTTAGCAAAAATATTAATGGTCCTACAAATCCACCTGAAATCCAGGGAATTTGTTGCTCCATTAGTGGAAAATGGTTCAAATTTGTAGGATGATGCCAGATTTAGTGTAATTTGCAGAGCGAATAGTGGAGAAACAAGGAGAAGTCATAACTTCTCTAGTTTTCGACCAAATTGGATGTAAAGAGAGGCTAGGTAGTCATTCTTGGATGTTCTGGACTCGTTAGAGTAGGTTTCAGGATCAAAGGAGGACTTCTAGATAATATTTTTTCAGATTTAAGCCTATGGGTGCCATGGTCAACCAAAGTGTTGATTTAGTTTATGGAGGAGTTTGAAGATGGAGATGACCCTGCAGAGGTTTTCCAACCTCCAAGTGCTTTCTACAATAGCTATTATATCAATGTTGTAGATTTTATTCCTCTTTTCTCTATATGTGTTTTGGAGAAGAGACTTGTTTATGTACTTCAAGTGGATTGTGGTACTATTGATGCTCTTTGAAGTTGGAGTATGGGGTCTTTGTGTAAGATGCCTATGTTTGCTAAAAATTTACATGTTTAACTATAGGTTAACATATGTTTGGAATGACTACTCTTGCTGAAGTTATTTCTTTGAAGGAGAAACTAACCATTCCATTTCAACACTTTATGTACTCTTGTTTTTCTAGATAGTGAGCATAATGAGAAGGGGTCATGCCATTAGAGTTGATCAAAGGAGATGTAGCCCAGGAGGGGTGAACTTCTTTAACAATGGTTGTTTTATTACTGATTGATGCATGCTTCCATTATGGGTTTTGATTTCATGTTTAAAGATTTTCATGAAATTAAGTTAATAAAACACACATAAAAACTCATGGTTTTACTTGCTATTTTGGAGTACAAACCTCAAGCACATTTTTGTATTCCGATGAGGATCTTAGCATAGAAAACTGATATTCCAAATTCAAATCATCCAATGAGGTGATCCTTCTACAAATGTAGCCGAACTTTGTTTCCCACCTAGAATTTGTGTAGAACCTGGTGTTGATCATGGCGCTGCTTGTACTTAGAATTGGATTTGTCCAATATATCATGGAACTGTTGGTGAATGTGTTGATTGTGTTCAATGAAGTTGTTAGCCTTGTTGGCTTCAGACTGGATGTGAGCTAAATATTCTTGAGTAGCTACAAATGGTATGACCACATCAATGGGACATAATGGCTGAAATCCCAGCCCTACCTGAAAGGGGTTATGGCTTGTTGAGTTGTGGAGAGCTCTATTGTAGATGTGTTGGACATATGCGAGGCATTCATCCCATGTACATGGATTCTTTGATTTGTACATTTGTAGAATGTGTACGATCATTCTATTATTTATCTTTATTTGGCCATCAATTTGGGGATGGAAAGTCGTGGACTTAGTAAGTTTGGTATTCAATGTCGACCAAAGACATGACCAAAATGCACTCAGGAATCTATTGTCCCGATCTAAGACAATGGACTGTGGGATCCAAAATTGTACCCAAACTCTCTCAAAGAAGAGTTTAGTAATGGAATCTGCTATGATACTCTTCTTAGAGGATGCCATAATGACCATCTTTGAGAATTTGTGAGCGACCAAGAAAATGCAGTCATTGTCGTGCTTCAAAGAAGGAAGGCCCACCATGAAATCCATGGAAATGGATTCCTAAGGTCAACTAGGAGTAGGAAGAGAAGTATATAGGCCTTGCTTCTTGATGGTTGGTTTGGAAATGGCATAGAAAACACAAGATTTAATGTACCTCTCAACATCCTAATGAAGGTGTGATCGATAAAAAACTTCTGTAGTACTTCCACTATTTTCTCTACCCAAAAATGTCTAGGGACCCGACTGTAGTCCACCTCCCAAATCATCTTGGCACACTCACTTGAAGGAACAAATATGTGCCCCAGATGGCATAACATTGCATCCTGGAGGTTAAAATTTGGAACTTTCTTACCTTCCAGGAGTGTCTGGTATGTGTTGCCGAATTTTGGATTTCTCTTGTAAAGATGTGGCCACCTTGAAGTCTCGTGCCCACAAGAGTCGAGCATAGTGATCAGAGCCATGACTGGTGGTTGGATGAGGTATTTTGCAACATTATTGGTGCTTCCCTTCTTATAATTCAAATGGAATTGTTGCAGATATGCAGACCATTTATAATGGTAATCATTTTGCAACTTCCCTTATGTCTGTCATAATTGCACAGGACGATGATCTGTGTGGATGACTGTTTCTTTCCCTAGAATGTAATGCTTCCATTGACAGTAAACTTGCACCATGGAATACAGTTCCTTATTGTAAGTAGGATACTTTCAGACTGTGTCTAAAAGTGTCTCACTGCAGCAAGCCACTAGATTCCCCTGCTGAGTAAGAACTGCACCAATAGCATAGTTGGAGGCATCTATCTCAATCTCAATTGGTTGTTATAGGTTTGGTAATGTGAGAACTAGTGTAGAGCAGAGGTGATGATTCGACTCGGTAATGCCTTATGTTGGGTTTTAGATGAAAATAACTTTTCTTTCGCTTCAGCCTTGCTGACTTGACTTAAAGGCCAAGTGATATGAGAGAACCCCAACACAAACCTGCGATATTAATTGACAAGACCCATAAAGTTGTTGAGCTCTGTTATAATGGTTGGGGTTGTTGTAACATTATTTAGTTTTGATAAGTTAGTATATTAGTCAAAAATAAATTCAAAATGTTAAGTTAGGATATGGATGAAAAAGAATGAAAAATAAAAAAATATTAGGACAATTGTATAGAGAGCAGTCTTTCAGATTAATAACATTGTAAGGATTGGGTCGACGTTTCGAACCAAGTAATCTGGTTCATCTTCAGGAAAATGTGAGAAACTACAAGATATGAGAGAATAAATAGCAGGGATGCATCAAGGTTCAGGGTAAGCCGTTCAAAACTAGCCGTTGGTAAAATAAATTTATCTAGGAATATGTGAAAAGATGTTTATTAAGTTAGAAAATAATTGTTATGTGATAATTAAATACTTAATATTGAATTTGTAAATTATTTATCAAAATAAATAATAGTATAATCTAAGATTAACTAATATAATATCATAAGTTAGGGTTGATTTATTCAAGGTAAGTTAGTAGAAGACTAGCTATTATCTTTAATAGATTAGTTAATAATAATATTAAATTAATAATTAATATATTTGTCAATTTAAATTAATAATATTTTCTAAGCATAATTTATAATATTAATAG
>APFE031382426.1:83742-154558 GCA_000404065.3 Pinus taeda | reverse complement strand
TTCCACTCACAGATGTGGGTGAAGGGTTCGCCGCTACAATTCATTGTCGACAGTGGAAGCCAAAAGAACCTAATTTCAGTAGAGGTCGTGAAGCGGTTGGGCCTACCGACTACACCACCCCCACAGCCATACAGTATCGGGTGGCTTCATGAAGGACGAGATCTCAAAGTTCGCCAGCAGTGCCGCCTTCCCTACAGCATCAAACCATTCACAGACGATGTATTGTGTGATGTTACACCTCTGGATGTTTGTGATGTATTATTAGGCCAGCCATACTTGTGGAGGCGACATGCTGTGTATGAGTCAAGGCCTCGTGCTGTCATTATTTATTTGAGTAATTCATTATACAAGATACCAGAGATAGCCCCACCTACTGCCACTTCTTTGATCACTGCTAAGAAAGGCAACAAGCTCATCTCACAAACCAGGAAATTCATTTGTATGGTTCACTCCCAAAGTAAGGGGAAGAACGTTGCTACATCCATGACCCCCGCAAAGGGTTCCTCCACGCAGCAGCAACAGCAGAGGGATACAGTCATGACAAAACACAGGAACAACTTCTCCTCACTCACAGGGGTACTACACAAGTTTCAGGTGGGCAACAATGTCTGGTTGCATCGACAGAAAGAACGCCTTACCAAAACCCATCAGAAGCTCAGACCACTCCAACATGGTCCTTACAGCAGTACCAAGACTGTGGGGAACAATGCTTTGGAGCACAACACTCCTCCATTCTTTCACTTGCACCAAGTGTTCAATGTGGACAGTCGTCGACCATGCTTCCCACCATTACTGGACACATCAGATAGTGCAGAACAAGTTCAGCAGATGGAGGAACTCAATGCAATGGGGACCATTGCTTCCTAAGGGGGGAGGAATAATCCAGGTGGATATTGGTGGCCACCTGCCAAGTCCATCTGGACCCCATCATTGTTTCTCTCAGCATTTTCAGTTTCCTTAATTGTAGCACAACTTACTATTTTTAGCAGTTTTTCGGGTCCTGAACTTCCGGAGAGCCGTTTTGAGGCCCTAAACGATGTTTTTTGGGAAATCTGGGGGAAACATGGGTCCATGGACCATGTTTCCCTTCCCAAAGTGGTAGTTCTCGGATAGATCTTTCTAACGAGCTATCATACGCGCAAACGGAGATCGTATGCCAAAGTTACGACCCCGGGAAATTGATGTACCAATTTACCCAAAACGGGGCCCACAATTTGGCGTTTCATCTTCTAAGGGTCGGTTTTGGAATGTGAAGGGTTTTCCATTGTTTCTCAATAATAAATAGGCCTTCGAGCCTCATTGTAACACAAGTTCGGAACAGTTCAGAGACATGTAGCCGCACATCTCTTCTCAGAGATAAGCTACCATCGTCTTAGCTGGTTTATTTCCAATTCTGGTTGTAAGCATATTTCGGTATTTTCCATTAATGAAATGAATTGTTATTTCCGCTGCATCTCTTTATTTATGGTTATCGCATCTATGTATTTATGGTTATCTCTGTAAATTATTGCGTTCCCGTATTAAACAGAAAACAGTCATTGTCTACATTTTAAAGGGATTTCATAGGCCCAAAGAGCCATTCCACCATAGAGCAGAGGCCAGAAAGTGATTAGGGAGCATAGACAGTGCAACACAGTCGAATCAACCAGAAGAAATCATGGAGCCATAGCACAACATAGCTAGAACAAATATAATGATTGTGGGGCACCTCTGGCGTGAGAGAGCTCCTAGACAGCGCAACAAACTACGTAAAATATCTGGATGCGGTTATCCGTTTGTCAGAAGAAGAAACCCTCGAGCCCATGCGTGCCTAGACATGGCATCAGGTTATTGAAAATACAAGAAGGATGGATTAAGACTTCCAGCCTCAGAAGGCTCAAAATCATTGTAAAAGGCCTATAAAAGGCTGAAAACTAAATGTAACAAGGGTTCAAATTCTGGAGACTATTGAGACTTTGCTACTCAAGCTTCTCATCTTCATTCTAGCAAATACAAGCTTCTTTTGTTGTTATATGTTCAATGTTCATTTCCTCCTATGTTCTAAGCTTGCACTTGAACAGGTTGTTCATGTTTTCTTTTGTATCTAATGCCAGATAACTATCATCTTATCTCAGCATTGATAAACTAGATTTCCAAGCTTCTTTTATTGCTTGTAGCTAGCCATTCATATGTGTTTTATTTATGCATCTATTGATATAGTTAGTATTCTTCATTTACTGCCTGTAGCTAGCCATTCATATGTGTCTATATATATGCATCTATTGGTATGGTCAGTATTCTCCATCTATCCATTGAATCTACAAACAATTGAGCATTAGTGGTCTAAAGCCTTGTCAAGCTAAGGGTGTTCATGCATGTCTTGAGTTAAAAACAGAGTTGAAATGGTTATCTGGCTTGATCCAAACCATCATTCATTCCAGTAGTTTAGAGAACAATATTGAAGATTATATGTTACCAAGCATCTCCGATCTAAAACCTAGGAGAGTTTCTTGGAGTGATAACATAATTGGCGCCGTTGCCGGGGAGAGGAAGCTGAAGCTCAACTTCCTTGGGAGATGAAACATATCCAACTTTGATGATAGACAAAGTCTGGGCACTTTTTTGTTTGTAATCATCTATCTTGCGACTCTACTGAAGGACGAACCTCTTGGCGACTCCACTTCATAGTTTTGGCTCAGTTTGTGAGGCATACTCAGAGAAATCCTCATAAATCACAAGTTGATCCAGTATTTGACCCTGAAAAAATTAACAAAGAAAGAAATGCTTTGCAAAAAGGAGCATCAGGTTCAGGTAAACCTAAACAATATTCTATATCTCTTCAAGAAAATCCTGCAATAGAACAAATACATGTTGAGAGTATAACTTCTAATACTAGCAATGAAGAAAAACTCTCAGAGGTTCATAAAGCTCCTTATTCTTTAGGTTCTCCTTTTGTTGTAAGCCCAAAGGAAACCTCACCTCCTATCCATCATACTCCTTCAGTCTTATCAATCACTCATCAGCCCTCTATCATTTAGACTGTTAGTACTCTCTTAGCCACCACATCTATGGCAGGTCCACAAGCACCCACCAAAATGGAAAGAATCATAGCTGCTAGGTGTGGACCTCTAGTACTGCCCACTCCTTTGAATGCCATGCCTATTAGAGAATATCATAAATATAGGCCTAAGTTCACTGGGACTGAAGGTGTTATAGCTTAGGAACATCTTGAGTCATTCTATAGCTATGCTGATAACCTCGACAATAGTGAAGATGATGTCTAGATGAGAGTCTTTGTCCAAAGCCTAGATGGAGAAGCTAGAAAATGGTTCAGAGAACTAACCCCAAGATCTATAGCAGACATTGAGGCTTTAGATGATGCATTTCTAAAGCATTTGGGGGATAGGAAGGATCTCCTTTACTACCACACTTGTTTGGGAACTTAAAGAGGGAAAATGGTGAGTTGATGTCTGATTTTAATAAGAGATTTAACCGCATGTACAACAAGATACCAGCTAAAGTAAAACCCACCACTACCTCTGCTAGACTCATCTATGCTAGTGCCTTTGATTTTGACTTATGTTTACTGTTGAGGGAGAGGTGATGTGCTTCTTTGGCTGATATGCAAGATGTAGCCTTGGAAGTAGAATCAAACATCACCGCTGCTGAGAAGCTCAAGGGTAGTGCTGATAGAAGGAGACAGAGAGCCTTTATCATCTTTAGATCCCAAGATTTATAAAATGACTAAGATGATAGAATCATTAGCCTCTGATATCTCCAAATTAAAGGTTGAGCAGCACTCTAGGAAAGGAAGAGTTCCTAACACCTTTGCTCCTCCAAATCCAAATCCATATAAAAGAGCAAATGACCAGTTGCAGATTTTGCAAAGAAACAAAGATGCTAATGAAGACCAAAGGGTGAAGACCCCTTTTCAAAATGCAATCATGGAGGAAGAGAGGTTTGAAGAAGATGAGGAGATCTATTGTATGTAAGACAAAGGCAGTGCCCCTTTTTTGACCAAAGCTGCCTATGAAAAGTCATTATTTCATGACCAAATCAGCCAAGAGTGGGACGATGAAGTAGTTCTACAAACTAAAGATCAACAAAGATATAATCTGAGGTCAAAGATGAATAATCCCAAGGAAATTCCTATTCAAAGAGTTGTTGTCCCTGCAAAACAACAAGCTAATAAGTAGAAGCAATGAGTAGTTGATCCTATCATCCTCAAAGCTCCAGCCATAGAGGTAAGAGGCCTTGACAAGTCCCCTTCTTCTTTCAGTTTTCAATAAGAAATTCAGAAGCTAAGAATACCTATGCCTCTGATTGAACTAGTGAAGAATGAGTCCTTCAAGAAATCTATCCTTGAGGCTCTTAAGCCTAAAGCCATCCAAGCCTCCACTGACTATGTAAATTTGCAAGATGACCAACCAACTGTTATTCTCAGCCCAATGATTGAAAATTATGAAGGCAACTCCCCATCATTCTATGTTTCTCTATCTATTCATGATAAAATCCTTCACAATTGCCTTCTGGACATAGGGGCCAACCATAATCTAATTCCCAAGGTTGTCATGGATAAATTGGGTCTTGACATTACCAAGCCTTATCACAACCTGTTTTCTTTTGACTCAAGAAAAGTGAAATGTCTAGGATTAATCAAAGACCTAGCCATCACTTTATTGCAGCTTCCCATGAAAAGCATGATGATGGATATTGTAGTAGCAGATGTACCCCTCAAGTTTGGCATGTTACCTTCTAGAGGTTGGATCAAGAGATTATGTGGAACATTGCAAAATGATCTATCCTACGCTAATATCCCAGTTTTTGGAGGTGAGAGCAGGAGATTGTACAGAGAGGCTCAGTTGGCTTATATTATAAGTGATGAAAGCAATCCCACTAATCATCCTATCTATGATTTAGACATTGATTTTGGAGCTTGTTTTCTTCAGATTGAAGAATTTCAGTTGGCCTCCACGCAGCTTAAAAAACCAGCTTGCCAGATCACAGAGGAAGCAGGCCCACAAATTTGGGACATGTCCTTTGATAGGGCTTGCTCTAAGGAAGTTGCAGGAGCAGGTGTAATCCTTGTATCCCCCACAGAGGAATGCGTTGATTCATCTTTTATATTAACTTTTCAGGTCAACAAAACTTTCCAAGAAAAGCATCCAAGGCTGAAAGCATATAGAGATGAGGTGAAATATAGACCATTGCTGCCTGACAAAGTAAAATGCTGCAAAGTTTTTGAAGAGGATGATCAAATTAACAGGCTTTTACAAGTCTTTGATGGCTCCGTAAATGGACAATTTTTGAAACTTTATTTCATTTAAGGCTTTAAAGCCTTAGTATTGTAAATATGTTTTTATTTCAGTTTTTATTTCATGCAAAATAGACTCCATGCCCAATGTAACACTAGGAGGAAGGTTTGATGTTGTTTTTACAGGAAAGGCATCAATCTGTGATTCTTGAAACCTCACAGGGAGGATTTCATCCCCAGAAGAATCCAGTGTTAACCTTGTTGGAAAATGGCCCAAAAATGGATCCAAAAATGTTTTTTTTTTTTAAGTTTCCATAAGCCAGCATAATCATTCCAATGTATCCAAATATGCTCTAGAGGGCTTCGAAATTACCTATGGATCAGTCACATGCCAAGAACCCTTAGCATGGCGGAAATGCACTATTAGAGGGCAGAAACACATAAAAAACAATGAAAAAGCACATATTGGAGGCTTAAACAGAGAGATGCACAGTAGTCGTTAGATTTGGCCGATAAATGGCCTAGATCTAACTGGTAAATCGTAGTCAGCGCTACACAGAGGAGGACTTAATATTGGGTGCAAGACACCCCCGATCAGCAATCTTCGATGATCAGATCGCTATCAAGGATTAGTATGAGCACTAACCATGGACCTCTGGCTTGGGAAATATGCAGTTACGACATTGTCACATCGCAATATCACGTCAGAACATTACAAAGGGGCAGGACCTATGCACAGGCACATGTGCGAGCTGATGAGCCGAACCCGACGGCATTATAAGTATGAAATACATAATATTTCAGGTCCGCGGAAAGCTAGTTTTCAATGCATTTTTACGTATTTTGTTATATAATGAAAATACAAAGGGAACATGTGAGCAGTGTCGATGTGACATTATGGACCCGAAAGGGTTTATTAAGGTGGTTGAACACCATTTCAAGTCTGATAAAGTGGGATTTCCACATTTCAATGTATTTTCCAATATAAAGGGAAAATCACAAAACCGACAGGATTTCAGGAGAGCCAAAGGCGATAAGTGGTTTAGGACAAGCTCTGCCCAATGCCATATAGTGACTACCACATGTCCTGGAGGAGGAGATAGAAAACCACCCTCATCGGGCGGTTAACTCCAGTACAAAAGAGCCGCCCAAAATGGATCACAACCTTTGTATCTAGAACTCCCAGATCAATGGTGGAGATGTGATATCACTGCAAAGGCGGACCCAATAGGAAAATGAACTGGATTTGAGGATATTTCAAGTCTGCCAAAGGCCAATTTTCATGTATTTCCCATGTTTTTCAAAGATTTCAAAATAAAAAGGAATACAAAGGGACCCTGTTATAGACATATTTGGGCACTGCAACCCCAATCTTATATGTCCATAAACCAAGGGCTTCTAAGTCCCTAAAAGTGTTGTTTCATACCCTAAAGGAACAAGGTCAGCTGATTACATTCATCTCCCAGAAGTTTTCCATGAAAAACTGCTCATAACTGGTCAAAACTAGACCATCTCACCTGCTCCATGGTCAAAGTGCGATGCATCCCACCTAATGCACACAGGGGGGTGCGATGCATACTAAAAAGCCCTTCTATGGGGTTGCGATGGATGAGAGTAGACAAATGGCAGAGACAGTTTGCAAGGTGGATGATCATGGAATCTTCCAGAAACTTCTCCTGTGACACTTGCCTCTCTGAATTCGCCCAGGGATGAGTAAGAGATCATGAAATCTCCAAGTGGAATTGAGAACTATCAGAGAAATGACACTAATAAAAAACCCATAAGCTGACTCACCCACCTACAAACAACTATATATGGATCCCTAATCCTAGAGATCCAAAGGCTGGAATTTTGTATTTTGCAAGGAAGTGTTGTTGGTTTCTCTGTGCAACATTGTATTGTTGGGTGATCTAAGCTTTTCATGAGGTGAAGAGGGCTTTCATGCTGGGAGGATGGCATTGGGTTAGACCAATGGGTTGTAATCCTCTCTTCTACTACCTCTATCAATAAAGCTATTTGAGTTTTCCTCCGTATTCTTGTGTATCTTTGAATCTTGTATTGATATATGCATTTGTATGGTTAATATACATATGATCCTATATTGCTTATGGTTATAGATCTCTATGCTTTGATGGTATCATGCTGCTTTGACTCTATAGGTGTTCTTTGAAGTAGGACAAGTGAGGAAGGAGTGGCAAAGTTCTATCAAAGGGGAAAGGAAACAAGCAAGGAGCCAAGCGAAAGACTGAGGTTGGTACTCTCTTCTTCTTTCTCATCTATCTCTCATAAAGGAAAATGCAAGTAACTTTAGTTTGTTTGTTTCTAAGATAGCTACTCATCTTAGTGTGACTAGCAACTCTAAATGGACACTAGTTTCCTGATAACAGACCCAACCATCTACGTCATGTTTAAGGACTGTTGAAGTCCGAAAGAAATAGAAATGGGAAGGATTTCATAGTATTGTTGTGTTTTCTGTATTAAACAGAAAACAACCACTGTCAACATTTTAAAGGGATTTCATAGGCCCGAAGAGCCATTCCACCACAAAGCAGAGGCCGTAAAGCGATCAGGGAGCATAGACAGTGCAACACAGCCAAATCAACCAAAAGCAATCATGGAGCCATAACACAACACAGCCATAACAAACATAATGACTGTAGGGCACCTTTGGCACGAGAGAGCTCCGAGACAATGCAACAAACTACCCAAAATATCTGAATGCAGTTATTCTTCTGTCAGAAGAAGAAACTCCCGAGCCCATGCATGCCTAGTCATGGCATTAGGTTGTCGAAAAGGCAGGAAGGATAGATTAAGACTTCAAGCCTCATAAGGCTCAGAATCATTGTAAAAGTCCTATAAAATGATGAAAACTAAATGTAACAAGGGTTCGACTTATGGAGACTATTGAGACTTTGCTACTCAAGCTTCTCATCTTCATTCTAGCAAATACTAGCTTCTTTTGTTGTTATATGTTCAATGTTCATTTCCTCTTCTATTCTAAGCTTGCATTGAATAGGTTGTTCATGTTTTATTTTGTATCTAATGCCAGATAACTGTCATCTTATCTTTGCATTGATTAATTAGATTTTCAAGCTCCTTTTACTACTTGTAGCTAGCCATTCATATGTGTTTTATATATGCATATGTCGGTACAGTCAGTATTCTTCATTTACTGCCTGTAGTTAGCCATTCATATGTGTCTATATATATGTATCTGCCGGTATGGTCAATATTCTCCATCTATCCATTGAATCTACAAACTATTGAGCATTAGTGGTCTAAATCCTTATCAAGCTGAGGGTGTTCATGCATGTCTTGAGTAAAAAACAGAGTTGAAATGGTTACCTAGCTTGATCCAAACCATCATTCATTCCAATAGTTCAGAGAACAATATTGAAGACTATATGTTACCAGGCATCTCTGATCTGCAACCTAGGAGAGTTTCTGGAGTGATAATAGGACCTACTTTGTCTACAGTTTTTGAGAGGGTGCTCGTCTTCACGAGAGTACTTGGCCTCTCAATCTGAGGTTCAGGTGAAGCTCTAGAGTAACCGTAACTGTACATTTGGCCAAAACTCTCTGTTATTCATTGTGATACTGGGTTTCATCTCCAGTGATCGGTGCTTATTAGACAGGGTCATTTCCCTCTGTTTGCTAATTGATCAACATAGTGTATTTTTTATACTTTTAATGCACCCGAGTGTTATCATTAAGACTTTAAAAAATATCACAAAAAAATTTATTGATAAAAATTAACAGTCACCGTGGCTACATCCGGCCCTCATCGTTAATCTAGATAATTTTTAGGACTTCCTCCACTCATTGTGGAAGATTCGTCGACCTCCAGTGGACCGGATTCCCCATCTTCAGGAAATCAGTCTCCAAGATCTCACACGAAATCTATTTGGACAACCGACGATTCAAGTTTACTAGAGGATTTCTTTACTACAGGATTTCTTCCTCCCTTTAACCCTCCACTCACGGATCTGTTGGACCCACTCTTGGTTCCTGTGGCACTTGTACTCCCTGTCTCTTTAGTTGGAACATTTCCATCCATCCCCTCGACAACTAATGGGTCATTGAACTTTGTGGACACTTTTGGTCCCCCACTACTTCCCCAGTTGACAGTCATCACCACATCGTTGATGGTGAACCCTACTATCCCATTTGTCCCAGGTACAAGCCCTCACATGACACCCTCCATGAGTGGAACCCAACCTATGCTAGGTTCCACCCCTTTAGTGTCAAAATCTATACCTTCGACAAGTGCTACATGCAACGCTCCTTATAACACTCAATATAGCACAGTTAGCGCAGATCCCTTCAACCAACAAAATGGTTGGCACCCATTGAATAGTTCTAACCCCCAGATTCAAGCATCTGGGGGCACTCCCAATATTCATATACTAGTCAGGAACATAACAGTTCCCCCTCCATTTTCAAGCATGCATGGTCAATCACTAATTGACAAGAGCACTCCTTATGGCATTCAAGGACATATGGTTAGTTCTGTGGTGGGAGGGAATCCTCAAGGAGGTCCCAACCAATCCATGGGGGCACCCTACTCACAACCTCAAATGAGTCAAGGGGGCATCACTTATCTTGGGGGCAATGTTATACCTCAACATCAAAATCCCCATGGAAATTCACATTACAATGCCATACCCCAAGGAAACTACTATAACACACAACCTCTGTATAATGTTGGGACTCAAATGATGGGGGGACCACAAGGATCCTCAAGTCATATGTCATCGCCTTGGTCTGAGTCAGAGGCATCACACACTTTGCCTTTCTTGGTAATGTTGGATATCCCGGACTTGTACAAACTTACAAATGACCCCATCTATCGTATCTTACTCTGGCCGCCAATCCTGCATAAAATACCAACAAACATCCCCAAGTTTGAAGGGAAACAAGGGGAGGATCCTGGTGCTATAGGATAAAATGCACGGTGTATGGAGAATGGAGATACCCTCAAAGGTATTCTCGGGACCTTTGGTAGACTGTAAGATTATCTGCAACCGTCACAAAGTTACATGCATGTCCATAAACATTAACTAACTATCAAAGTAAAACAGATGGATTACCTCAAGCCTCCGTGTAGATTTGCTGGAGAGCACAATGCAGCTAGGTGGAAGTCCCCCAAGCCAGCTCCAGATCAAGTCCTGCACATAGAAGAGACAAGCATAATCACAACATACAACCTTGATAACTAATACATGAATACATAAAAGACATCTACTTACACTTAACTAAGCTACTCATGCTAAAAGGTATTCGACAAACAAACAAATGAATGATAATACCAACACCACAGAGTAGATAGTACAACTGCAGTTCTATATTAATGTCGGAAGAGTGATTACAACCATCTGTTGCATCAGCCTTCCCTTACCCCTCCATCTTCTCTCTCTCTCCCCCTTCTTACCAACTTCTTATGCTTAGATTTGAGACTATGCTCAACAATCAAGTAATCTATCCTTTCAAATGATCTGACCTCCATCACCATAGCCCTAGCTTTGTTTATGTAGCAATCGAGTTAGGGTTTCCAAGTTCCTCCATGAGTTCCCTAAGGTAAAATCAATGAAGTTGCCATGCTTTTCAGCTCTTTCCCATTTTCCTCCTTCATTAGCATTAGAAACCCCACAAATAGGTCGAACTTGAGATGTTTCCTTGCTTTTTTGAGTGAATTTAGGAGCAAATATCTAGATATTTATGAGTCAATTCACTCCTTTGACCTTTATAACTTCATTAGGATCCACTAACATTGCTCCCGAGCTAACAACTAGAGTTAGTAGGGTCACTAACACTCCCTTAGGCTTACAGAGAAGCTTTATAAAGTAGGTTGTCAGTGTATAGCCAGCATTAGTGTGGAAGTAAGTCATGTGATCTTGGTCTTTGCTTCAACTATCATGTCTTTCCCCTCTAAGCTGATGAGGGAGTCATTTTTTTTTGTATAACAGATGCCCCCTAAAGTGTGAGATTAGAGGCTGCAACAATGGTCGAAATACTTTACTTAACTATAATTTTCCTTCTTTGAAAAAAAGAGAGAAAGGATCAGAGCTTCGGGTGGTATGGGAAACCTGATACAACACATAATATAAAAAAATAAAATCACATGATGAGTCGGGCATTCCCATGCTCATTAGCTATGTCAGAGTTATTTTATCATCGAAGAGATATGACGACGCTGGCTGCTGATAAGCACAATGTAAATCCGGTGTCATAATAGGATCATTCTGATGAGTTGTCTCCAAAAAATAATATACGCAGCTTGGGAGAGGAAACAAGGCTGAATGATGCAAGCCTCTACCCAAGGTCTTGATTTCTGCTTCACCGAACAGCATAGATCGATGCATGTGAATATATACGTTGATGTCGAACATGAACGAAATCATCTGATTACCAATAAATAATGGAGATTGTTAATGGACGTGAGGAAGGCCACCAATAATGGTGATGGTCTTCGAGATGCACAGTACAATCTAACGAGTGTGAAAGGTGTTTTTGTCGTCAAACACCTGTAGAATCGATTAACTAGGAGCCAATAATGAGAACCCCTGATCAAACACAAGGCGACCTACCACTAATGTCTACAAGTACCAAGCCACTGAATGTGTTTCTGGGTTGTCTTCCTAGATAAAGTGTTGAAGTTGATAGGAAGACACCTATCAAAAGGTAGGAAATAATGTGTCCTACATCAATCGACTCGAAACGAGACAAGAATGATTGTTTTTTGAGGAATCTTTGAGCATTGGGTCTAAACGACAGAGGGCATGATGAAAGTATATGCTTGATGGGTTGATGGAGGAAACAAAAGGTTAATCCTTGAACAATAGAAGGCATGACAATGGTTTTAACCATGCAGCACTAGACTCATGAACACTAAAGAGTGTTAGGATAAAGTTATGCAAGAACACCAGGGTATTTAGGCTAAACTCATAGGATGGTAGGATTCATATTGAGAGGTAGTCACAAGGTTTATCAAAGAGAATGCCATGTTCAATGGAATGACTACTGTGAAACCACGCTTTCTAATATGGAATATATTTGTATTTTCCACTTTCCCCGTCTGATTAGTTTAGTGAGTCTAGATGGGTAAACTCATCGATCTTTTCATATTTTAAGAGTCTGAAAAGGACTGCAAAAAGAGCAACTCTATGCCCTATCTAATTAGTTTAATGAGTCCATACAGGCAAACTCATTCATCTTTTCATGTTTTGAGAGTCTGAAAAGGATCCTAAAAAGAGCGACTCTATATCTTTTCTGTGTAATTTTGAGTCCAGACTAGACAACTTGGTGGTCTTTTCATATTTAGAGAGTCTAAAAAGATCGTAAAGAACGACTCCATGGTGGTCCCTTTGTCCTAGTTGTTAACCGGGTGCTACAAAAGGCTAATAGTATACCCGAATCGGTTACTTTTCCGTGAGTTAATCTACGGAATCCAGATAAAGAGAAACCTACATTCAATAGATGTTGACCTCATTTTGTTACGAGTACGAGCATATGGACTAAACTTGTTTTTCGTCGTGAATTTTTAATGAGTCACGCGATAACGAAATCAATACCTTCATCAAATTTTAACAAGTCAAATGAAGAAAAATCAAGGTATCTTTTTCAGTTTAGTGAGCGAGGAAAAAGAGGGAAAGGAATTGCTCATTCCTTCTTCGTGGATTTTAACGAGCCCGAAGAAGGGAAAAAACTCAGGGATTTTTCAATTTTAAGAGCGAGAAATGGTCCCAAAAAAGTAAGTGCTCTGGTTGCTGCCATAGATTTTTAACAAGCCTAGTGACAAAAACTCAGGATTTTTCAATTTAACGAGCGAGAAAATTACCTAAAAGAATGCTCAGGTCATCTTTATAAATGTTTAACGATCCTAAAGAAAAAACTCGAGGATTTTTTTTTTTTTTTTTTTTTTTTTTTTTTTTTTTTTTTTTTTTTTTTTTTTTTTTTTTTTTTTTTTTTTTTTTTTTTTTTATGAGCGAGAAAAAAGTGCCTAAAAAGAATGGTCTAATGATCTTTTTTAGTTTAATGAGTTAGAAAATGAGAAAAAAGAGTTTCTCGGACCATCATCGTATGTGTTTAATGATCCCAACAATGAAAAACTCGAGGATTTTTCAATTTTTTGAGAGCGAGAAAATATCCCATAAACGAAAATCTCATATCTTCTCTGTAGTAGTTTAACGAGCCCAAAGAAGGAGACTCGAGGTTTTTCATATTAACAAGAAAGAAAAATACCATGAAAAGAATGCTCGCCCTTCTTCGTGGTAGTTAAATGAGCCCGAAGAAGGAGACTCGAGGATTTTTTGGATTAACGAGCAAGAAAAATACCATAAAAAGAATGCTTGCCCTTTCTTGATCTCATGCTTGACAATATAAGGGTCTATGCTATGCATTTCCTCGTAAGACCAAGGGAAAACATCGTGGAAGTCCTTAAAAGGGCAAGTGAATCTCACAATTTCCTCAGGATTGTGATTGGATGCAATCTGTATGTTTTCCATGATGCCTATCGTGACAGAAATATCGATGAGCAATATCTTTAAAATATTTCCCATGTTTCCTTCTGCCTCCAAAGATTGGATAGTCGTACAGGGTGAGGAAATGTTTTCTAGTATGTCAGGGGACAGGATTTGAAGAGGCATCATTTATGAATCAGGCATCGAAACACCATGGTGCAAGTCCTCCCAAGGTGGCTCTTCTAAACTCATGATTTCTCTAATAGCTTCATCCGTAGGTAGGAATTGATTGAGTGGATCAAAAGAAGAAGCATTTATGGGAGGGGCAGTGGTACCATTGGCCGTAACCAAAGTGACCAGAGATTCGAATGCAAATTGAATGGCTTGGTAGGCCAATTCAGCTAGTGACATTGGCATTTGTTCTCTATAAGTGTCAATGTCTAAAGGAGTCGGTAGGATCCATGGATCGGTTTGTTCATGAGGAATAGATGAAAGCATTTTGACCGCCTGTGAAACCTTGGCTGGTTCAATAGGGAAATAACCCATGAGGGAAGAATCCTTCGGTAGACCGGTACCGAGACTGATGTAAGAGTTAGGTACACCACCTACTAGGGGTACAAAGCCGCTTGGTAATGGGGAATAATCAGGGGTGCCGAAGGACAATTGGTCTACTGTAACTACCTTTCCATCCAATAGAAATAGGATGAGGCGAAAGATAGTAGAGACAATGGTCGTCATGGCATACATCCAACTATGACCCAACAAGAGATTATAGTTGAGCTTTTTATTTACGACTTCTATGTCCACTGTTACCATTTTCCCATACAAAGTGATTGGGTAGCTAGCTAGGTAACCTTTTTGGATGAAAGTGTGGCCATCGAAAGCTTTAAGGGAATTCGATGACAGGGATAGGGTTGGAGAACCCAAAGTGAGCCAACATGAAGCTGACATGAGGTAGGTAGAAGCACCTTCATCGATGACAGTTCTGTGTATACCTTTACCTTTTGAAAAAAATTTCATCTGAAATGCAAGCTGGTGGGAAAGGGGAGGTTTACACTTTTCCATGTCGAAAATTACAAGCATGGAATCCTATGGGTCAATACCACCAATAGCCAAAAGCAAAGCTTTCCTTTGTGCTAGACATGTTTGTAATACTTCGAGCGCCAACATAGCTGACGACGCTTGTGCCAAGTCTTCTATAATGCTATAGTTTTGGGCGGCATGTGCAGATGTATTGTGCGTTTTGTATTGAAGTGCCCCTTTAAGGGGGTGAATCACAAGGTCAACAACTGGCCTTTTTAATATGCCAATCGTTGGGCAACGGTGGGTTTGGACTTGAGAAGGTTCCTCTGCATGAGCGACATGAGCTCCATAGGATTTAGCTCTTGTTTGTAGATCTACCATTTCAAAGGTGTAAATGGTAGAAGATCCTTCACCAGTTTAAGGATGTTGTGAACCACCATTACCCCCTTGCGGGGGTTGGGGTTGGTTTGCAATGAGGTGTTGTTGTTGCTGAGTAGGGAAAGGACTATTAAGGACAGCGGGGGTCCTACCAGTATCCTTTTTAGCAATGAAATCTGTGCATTCTTGAAGACGCGGGCCTCGATAGGTCATGTGATCTTCAACACAGATTTTTCAAGGGAATTTAGTGGGCTTATCCTTTCCATTATCAGGGGGTGCAAAGGCCTTATATTTTGGGTTTTGCTGCTTTGTTAACTGCTCCTTAGAAGGAGCGGTATTTTTCTTATTCTTCTTGTTCTTACCACCAGTTTTTTGCATAGACTACACAGAGTTTATCGTGGTGGTAGGAAGAGCAGTCGATTTGGTAGAGGGGTCCACTAACATCTGGGCAATGTGATCGCTGATTTGTTTTATAGCAGCCCCAGAGGTTGTGCCGTTAATCCCATCGGCTTGTGCTTCGGGGTGCTGAGTAGCGGAAGCATTGGAGTTGAGAGGGGCATTGGGGATTACGTCGTAAAGAGTGCCAAACTGCGAATATATCAGATCTAATTGTTGGGCATGACGTATGGATTAGTCTTCTATGACCGCAACACCTAAGGCAACATCCTTAGCGATTTGGGGGAGTTGGGACTTGCAAAACCAGTCTGATAAGAGATAGTCTGGGAGGGGAGTTTTGACTAACCTCCGCCTACCTCTCCATTCATGAATATGATCAAAGATGTGGGTGGTGGTATCCTGACGTAACGAAGTGAGGAGCTCTGTCCCCATCTCATAGCAGATGGCTAGCTGGAAGTGCTTTAGGAATTCCATCGCTAGAGCATCGAAGGTATTTATTGATGCACATGGTAACTCAATGTACCACTTAGTTGCGTTGCCAGTGAGGGTGCGAGGAAAAAGACGTAACTGTACACTATCATCCACCATGGAGTTAGAAACACACCAAAGATGATAGGTGGTGATGTGGGTGATCCTCCCCTTGTTTTCCGTCGAACTAGGGGATGTATGTTGGTACTTAATGCGGGATTGGCGGCCAAAGTAAGTTATGATAGATGGGGTCATTTGTAAGTTGTAGAAATAAGGGATATCCAATGTTGCCAAGAAAGGCAGAGTGTGTGGTTCCCCTGACTCGGACCAAGGTGATGACATATGACTTGAGGATCCTTGCAGTCCTCCCATCATTTGAGTCCCAATATTATACATAGGCTGCATGGTATAGTAGTTGCCTTAGGGTATGTCGTTGTAGTGTGGATTTCCATGGGATTGTGATGTTGGGGTATCAAATTTACCTGAGGATAAGCAGTGCCCCCTTGACTCATTTGAATTTGTGAGTAGGGTGCCCCCATGGATTAGTTGGGACCTCCGTAAGGATTCCCGCCCACCATAGAACTAACCATATGTCCTTGATTAACATAAGGATCTCATGTCAATCAGTGACTGACCATGCATGCCTGAGAATGGAGGGGGAACTGTTATGTTCCTAACCACGTGCATATTGGGAATGCCCCCCGATACTTGAATTTGGGGGTTTGAACTATACAATTCCTACCGAGCATATTGTTGGTGGACAGGAACCACGCTAATAGTGCTTATTGAGCATTATAAGGAGTGCTATATGTAGCACTTTTCAAAGGTATACAATTTGACACTAAAGGGGTGGAACCTGGCATCGGCTAGGTTCCACTCGTGGAGGGTGTCATGTGAGTGTTTGTACCTAGGACAAATGGGATAGTGGAGTTTGCCATCAATGGTGTGGTGGTGACTGTCAACTAAGGAAGTGGTGGAGGACCAAAAGTGTCCCTAAAGTTCCACAACCCATTAGTTCTCGATGGGATGGATGGAAATGTTCCACCTAAAGAAACAAGGAGTACAGGTGCCACGAGAACCAAGAGTGGGTCCCGCAGATTCGTAAGAAGAGGGTTAAAGGGAGGAAGAAATCCTTCGGTAAAGAGATCCTCTGGCAAACTTGAATCATCGATTGTCCAAACAGATTCCGTGTGAGATCGAGGAGATTGATTCCCCAAAAATGGGGAATCCAATTCACTAGAGCTCGATGGATCTTCCACAGTGAGTGGAGGAAGTCCTAACAATCGTTTAGATTGATGACGAGGGCCGGATGTAGCCACAGTGACCATTAATTTTTATCAATAAATTTTATTGTGATATTTGTTAAAGTCTCAAATGATAACACTCAGGTGCCTAAAAAGATATAAAAAATACACTAAGTTGATCAATCAACAAACAGAGGGAATGACCTTGTCTTATAAGCACCAATCACTGGAGATGAAAACCATATCACAATGAATAACAGAGAGGGCTGGCCAAATGTGCAGTTATGGTTACTCTTGAGCTTCACCCAAACCTCAGATTGAGGGGCCAAGTACTCTCGTGAAGATGAGCACCCTCCCAAAAACTGAATATAGAGTAGGTCTGTTTGTGTTAGGTACCAAGGCAGTCCGCCCCAGTCACCTTGTGTAAGTCCCTAAAAGATTGGCCACTAAGGATACCTCAAATCACAGACACTTCTAGGGGGGACATACTTGTAGACAGTACGTTGTGTGGGCAAGATACCTGAGTCCCCGACTCAAGTCTGAAATCCCCGAAGGGATCTCCAATACACAGAATACCCAAAGGAGTTTCAAACGAAGGCGGGCTATCTTCACTTACAGTCTGATGTTGTCTCGTATTTAGCTCTGCTTTGACTGGAGTGGTCCCGGTAGTATGAGTGCAACAAGAATTTTCTCTCTTTTAATGACACTACTTTTGGTTTTTGATCTTGGGCAGTTTACTCACCCTGCCTATCCCAAGATCCTAGCTTGAACTAATGTTTGTTTGCTCAATAAAGAGTTACTGATTGATTTTAGGTCAATTTTATGTGTACTTTTTTAGTGTCTTCGGTAGGGGAGTTGACGTATGAAATGTGATGGGACTCTGACTCAAAAATCATGCACAAGACAATGGTTTAAAAAATATTCAATTCGATGAAAACAAGTTGTATTCTATAGGTGAGAGTCTTTCACATATTCATATTTTTTTTCCATGTATCCTAGTCATTATAACACATGCATAACCAACATAAATCTTTCCAAGCTTTCCTAACAACTACTTGAAACCAAAATAAAGCAGCTTTTAACCAACTAAATAGAAGAATGAATAAAAAATGTGGAATATTCTTTCATAAAAAATGTTTTAAGAAAGAAAAAAAACTTATTTCCTAAAAAAAAATTCTTTTAGGACACCATGTTGCTAACAAAATGTATTTGTAGACCCTCTTTCGTTCCATGAGCAGGCTTCCTATCCCCTTGAGTTTGTGGACACAGCTGTATATCAAGATTTAAGGGACTAACGCTCTGTAGCAGTGGCCACAGAGAGTTATTGGGTCCACTAATGTTCGTTGTATGCAGACACAGAGTTTTATAAAGCATTGTGTAGTCTACTAACTTGCATTAGTGTGGGAAAATGGCTCAAAACAAGTCCTTTTGGATCAGATTCAAGGCTGAATATGTGAAGGCAAAATGCAGCAAGGTTTTGGTGGGTCAGAAAGGGAATGCAGAAGTATATGAATGTCTTAGAAGGAGGAGGAAACTGAGAACTATCCAGGTAAACGGGGAACTAGATGTATAGTCCCCAGTGGAGTCGCCAATTCTACTATAGGATAAAATGCACGGTGTATGGAGAATGGAGATACCCTCAAAGGTCTTCTCGGGACCTTTGGCAGACTGTAAGATTATCTGCAACTGTCACAAAGTTACAGGCATGTCCATAAACATTAACTAACTATCAAAGAAAAACAGAGGGATTACCTCAAGCCTCCGTGTAGATTTGTTGGAGAGCACAATGTAGCTAGGTGGAAGTCCACCAAGTCGACTCCAGATCAAGTCCTGCACATAGAAGAGACAAACATAATCACACCATACAACCTTGATAACTAATACATGAATACATAAAAGACATCTAATTACACATAAATAAGCTACTCATGCTAAAAGGTATTGGACAAACAAACAAATGAATGATAGTACCAACACCACGGAGTAGAAAGTACAACTATAGTTCTATATTAATGTCATAAGAGTGATTACAACCATCTTTTGCATCAGCCTTCCCTTACCCCTCCAGCTTCTCTCTCTCTCTCTCCCTTCTTACCAACTTCTTATGCTTAGATTTGAGACTATGCTCAACAATCAAGTAATCTATCCTTTCAAATGATCTGACCTCCATCACCATAGCCCTAGCTTTGCTTATGTAGAAATCAAGTTAGGGTTGCCAAGTTCCTCCATGAGTTCCCTAAGGTAAAAGCAATGAAGTTTCCATGCTTTTTAGCTCTTTCCCATTTTCCTCCTTCGTTAGGATTAGAAACCCCACAAATAGGTCGAACTTGAAATGTTTCCTTGCTTTTCTAAGTGAATTTAGAAGCAAACATCTAGATATTTATGAGTCAATTCACTCCTTTGACCTTTAGAACTTCATTAGGATCCACTAACGTTGCCCCCGAGCTAGCAACTAGAGTTAGTAGGGTCACTAACGCTCCCTTAGGCTTATAGAGAAGCTTTGTAAAATAGGTTGTTAGTGTATAGCCAGCATTAGTGTGGAAATAAGGCATGTGATCTTGGTCTTTGCTTCAGCTATCATTTCTTTCCCCTCTAAGCTAATGAAGGGGTCATTTTTCTCTATAACACTAGGTACCCATATCACCACATATCATCTTTGGTGTGTTTCTAACTCCAGGGTGAATGATAGTATCTAGTTAAGTCTTTTTCCTCGCACCCTCACTAACAATGCAACTAAGTGGTACATCGAGTTACCACACATGTCAGTAAATACCTTTGACGCTCTGGCAATGAAATTCTTAAAGCACTTCCAGCTACCCATTCGCTATGAGACTGGGACGGAACTCCTCACTTCATTACGTCAGGATATTGCTACCCACATCTCTGATCATATGCATGAATGGAGATGTAGGTGGAGGTTAGTCAAAGCTCCCCTCCTAGACTATCTCTTAGCGGATTGGTTCTGCAAATCCCTACTCCCCCAAATCGCTAAGGATGTCACCTTAGGTGGTGTGATCATAGAAGACCAATCCATATGTCGTGCCCAACAATTAGATCTTATATATTCACAGTCTGGCACTCTTTACGGCATAATCCTGCCCCTCGCAACTCCAATTCTTCCACTACTTAGCACCCTGGAGCACACACCGATGGGATTATTGGTGCAACCTCTGGGGCTGCTGTAAAACAAATCAGTGGTCACATTGCCTAGATGTTAGTGGACCCCTCTACCAAATCGACTGATCTTCGTACCACCATAATAAAATCTATGCAGTCTACGCAAAAAACCAATGGTAAGAACAAGAAGAATAAGAAAAAGTTCGCTCCTTCTGAGGAGCAATCAACAAAGCAGCAAAACCCAAAACAGAAGGCCTTTGCACCCCCTAACAATGGAAAGGATAAACCTGCCAAATTCCCTTGAAAAATATATGTTGAAGATCACATGACCTATCGATGCCTGCGTCTTCAAGAATGCACATATTTCATTGCTAAAAAGGATACTGGTAGGACCCCCGCTGTCCTTAATAATCCTTCCCCTACTCAGCAACAACGACACCTCATTGCAAACCAACCCCAACCCTTGCAAGGGGGCAATGGTGGTTCACAACATTCTTCAATTGGTGAAGGATCTTCTACCGTTTACACCTTTGAAATGGTAGATCTACAAACAAGAGCCAAATCCTATGGAGCTCCTGTCGCTCATGCAGAGGAACCTTCCTCAAGTCAAAACCCACCACCGCCCAACGATTTTCATATTGAAAGGCAAGTTGTTGACCTTGTGATTCACCCCCTTAAAGAGGCACTTCGATGCAGAATGCACAATACATCTGCACATGCCGCCCAAAACTATAGCATTGTAGAAGACATGGTGCAAGCGTTGTCAACTATGTCAGCGCTCGAAGTATTACAAACATGCCCAACACAAAGGAAAGCTTTGCTTTCGGCTATTGGTGGTATCGACCCATAGGATTCCATTCTTGTAATTTTCAACATGGAAAATTGTAAACCTCCCCTTTCCCACCATCTTGCATTTCAGGTGCAAATTTTTTCAAAAGGTAAAGGTATACACATAACTGTCATCAACGAGGGTGCTTCTACCTACATCATGTCGGCTTCATGTTGGCTCGCTTTGGGTTCTTCAACCCTATCCCTGCTGTTGAATTCCCTTAAAGCTTTCGATGGCCACAATTTCATCCCAAAAGGTTGCCTAGCTAGCTACCCCATCAACTTGTATGGGAAAATGGTAACGATGGACATAGAAGCTGTAAATAAAAAGCTCGAATATAATCTCTTGCTGGGTCGTATTTGGATGTATGCCATGATGGCCATTGTCTCTACTATCATTTGCCTCATCCTATTTCCATTGGATGGAAAGGTAGTTACAGTAGACCAACTGTCCTTCTGCACCCCTAATTACTCCCCCTTACCAAGCGGCTCTGTACCCCTAGTAGGTGGTGGACCTAACTCTTACGTCAGTCTCGGTACCAGTCTACTGAAGGCTTCTTCCCTCATGGGTTGTTTCCCTATTGAGCCACCCAAGGTTTCACATATGGCCAATATGCTTTCATCTATTCCTCATGAACAAATTGATCCGTGGATCCTACCAGCTCCTTCAAACATTGACACTTACAGAGAACAAATGCCGATGTCACCAGTTGAATTGGCCTACCAAGCCATTCAATTTTCATATGCATCTCTGGTCACTTTGGTTACGCCAATGGTACCATTGCCCCTCCCATAACTGCTACTTCTTTCAATCCACTCAATCAAGTCCTACCTACGGATGAAGCTATTAGAGAAATCATGAGTTTAGAAGAGCGACCTTGGGAGGACTTGGACTATCGTGTTTCGACATCTGATTCAGACATGATGCCTCTTCAAATCCTATCCCCTAACATCCCATAAATCGTTTCCTCCCCCTATACAACTATCCAAATGTTGGAGGCGAAAGGAAACATGTGCAATATTTCAAAGACATTGCTCATCAATATTTCTGTCAAGATAGGCATCGTGGAAAACATCTAGATTGGAGTCGATTGCAATCCTGAGGAAATTGCAAGCTTCACCTGCCTTTTTAAGGAATTCCACGATGTATTTGCCTGGTCTTATGAGGAAATGCCCAACATAGATCTGTCTATTATCAAGCATGAGATCAAGCTTTACGACAATGCTAAACTTGTCCGTCAAAGGCTTCAACCGGTCCATCCCCAAAAAGTGGCAGCGATAAAAAATAAAGTAGAAAAGTTGTTACATGCTGGTTTTGTCTATCCTATTCCTTTAACGGAATGGGTTTCCAATCTGGTTCTTGTTGATAAAAAACAAGGAACCATCGGTGTATGTGTCGACTACCAAGACTTGAACACCATGTGTCCCAAGGATAATTATCCAACACCGTTCATCGATCAAATCATCGACGACTGCACTGGTTGTGAATCATTTTCATTCATGGATGGATTCTCAGGTTACAACTAGATTGCTATAAAACCCAAAGACCAGCACAAAACCGCCTTCGTCTGCCCATGGGGCATCTTTGCCTATCGAAAACTCCCATTTAGTTTAAAGAATGCCAAAGAAACTTTTCAAAGAGCCATGGACTATGAATTTCATGATATCAAGCATATCATCCAATCTTACTTGGATGACCTTCCAACCCATTCCAAGCAACGAACGCATCACCTAAACCATTTAAGAGCCATCTTTCTTAGGTGTCAGTTTTATAACATCCATCTGAATTCACATAAATGTGTTTTCTTTATCGAGTCTGGATGCTTACTTGGATTCATGGTCTCCAAGTATAGGATTAGGGTTGATCTTGATAAGGTAAAGAAAATTTCTCAATTTCCTAAACCACAATCCATTCTACAACTCCAACGTTTGCAAGGGAAAGAAAACTTTTTATGACGGTTCATCGCAAACTATGCTGAGTTGACGAAAGGCTTTATGCACCTACTTAATAAGGGAGTGTCGTATATGTGGGATAATCAAGCTCAAAAATCATTTGATGCCTTGAAAAAGGCGCTTATATCAGCTCCACTCCTTAGCCCTCCCAACTACGGCCGCGACTTTCTTCTATACCTAGCAACCTCACCATCCTCTCTCGGAATGGTCTTGGTTCAAACTCATGATGACCTGAGTGAACATGTGATATATTATCTGTCCAAAGGCTTGGTTAGATCCGAATTCTGATATTCACATGTGGAAAAGCTATCATTGGCAGTCGTCTTTGCTGTCAACTGATTTTGACACTACATCCTACTGTGACAGACAACTGTCATCGCCTTGGAGAATCCAATGAGACATATTTTGTCTTGTCAAGTAATTGGAGGAAAATATTCAAAATGGATAGTGATCCTCCAACAATTTGATTTGGTTTTCACAGCTGCCAAGGCAAAGAACTCCTTAGTCTTCACCGAACTTTTGTCAAACCTTCCCATCATCGATCCTAACGAGATAGTCCACGATCCTCTTTTGGATGAAGCTGTCTATCTTATCCACACCTATGACCCTTGGTATGGTGACATTCTTGTATACCTCCAAGCACAATGGTTCCGCCCCGAACTATCGGCTGGTGACCATCATCACATCTGCCATCAAGCGTGACACTATCTAGTGATTAACAATACATTATATCATTGTGGTGTGGATACAGTTCTTCGATGTTGCCTCACTCATGAAGAGGTGGAACATGTTTTAAATGACTGCCATGCTGGGGCATGTGGCGGTCATCTTTCTGGCATATCTACTGCACATAAAATCTTGTGTGTAGGCTATTATTGGCTGACCTTGTTTAAAGATTGTGTCAAGGCCATCTGGCAATGCCATCCTTATCAAGCGTTCACAAATAAAATGTGCGCTCCTTCAACCCTACTGCACCTTGTTATCTCTGTCAGCCCCTTTGCCAAATGGGGGATAGACTTCGTAACTTGCAATCATGTTTCCTCTGCTGGACACAACTATATCATAGTAGTTGTGGACTATTTCACAAAATGGGCCAAATCCCTTCCCACCTACCGGGTCGACGAGGAAATCATTGAGCTATTCCTGTTTAATCAAGTTATCTATCGCTTCGATACACCCCGCATGATTGTTACACACCATGGGTCTCATTTCCATAATCACGTGATGTTTGAATTAACATCGTTGCTAGGTTTTCGCTAGGATCAAACATCCTCCTACTACCCCCAAGCTAATGGTCAAGTAGAGGCTGTCAATGGTGTCTTAAAGACCATGATCCATAGGTTGGTAGGAAATCATAAAACCAATTGGCATTGAATATTATATTCGACGCTATGGGCATATCGAACTTCAGTAAAAACTGCCATAGGCTTTACACCATTTCAACTCACTTACAACCTAGAAGCAGTTTTACCCATCAAGTGTCAAATCCCTTCCCTACAAATAGTTGTTGAACTCCTGCCCAACACTACTACCGAAGAAGAGTGCCTATTATGCCTCAATCAACTAGACAAAATCCACCGAGATGCCAAATTGGCACTCAAGGCTCAAAAGCGCAGAGTAAAAACCCAATATGATAGAAAGGTCAAGCCTTGTTCTTACCAAGAGGGAGATCTTGTTTTGCTCTACAATTAAAAACATGACCTCTTGGGAGAAAGAACACTTCAACCCTTATGGATAGGTCCCTATGTCATCAAGAAAGCCCTCTCAAAAGGGGCATATTAACTTTAGGACTAGGAAGGAGTCCCGCTCGTCGAGCCTAGAAATGGGCTCTATCTGAAAAAGTATTATGCCTAGTATTGCACTAGGCATGTGCTTTGTAATTTATAAGTTTTGCTTCCTTTTTTGGTGTGATTGGATTGTTTTGATATTAATTGGAGTATTTGTCTCATACATCCTTCTCACAATCCAAATGTCTTCATTACCCTTAGCATATGTAGGATACATGGATGGTGCCAGTCGTCACATATGACACATTGCATCAGCTGCTTGGGTCATCTAAACACCTGAGTCGGATCTATTTTGCTCTGGAGGAGTCTTTCTTGGTACTGCCACCAACAATATTGTTGAGTACATGTCTATAATTTCACTTCTCACAGAAGCATCATCAAGGGACATCTCCAATCTAGTGGTCAGGTTAGACTCCTAGCTAGTGGTTATGCAATTGACAAATCGTTATCACATTCGTAATCTAACCTTGTTATGTCATTATTTAAGGGTATGACTCTTGGAACGCCAATTTGAAATATGCACATATGAACAAATTCCTAGAGAATTTAATGGAGTTGTTGATTCATTTGTAAACTATGTGTTAGATTGGCATCTGTCTCATTCACTATAGAAGCATGCATGAAAAGTAAAAATTGATAGAGTTAAAAAAATTACAAAACATTTTAAAACACATTTATAACATCAAAATACCAAAAATATATGTATATATATATATTTATATATATATATATATAATCCAGTCTTTTACATCGAAATATTCCAAAACTTGGATGTTTTAAGTGCAAAATGGCTACTAAGCCCAGCTACAAACACCCATTGGCTATGCCAAAACACCTGCTAAAAAGATCCTACTGCTCATGAAATACTAAAATCGCTCTAGCTATCCTCCAAAGAGGAACCAAAAACCGCTCAGGTACACCGACTGTGTGTCACTGCATATGAGCGGGAATCTCCCTCATAGGAAGGGGGGGACACCCATGCTCAAGCCCTCTAGGTTCCTCAAAACCTCACGAAGATTGTCGGCATCACCCCCCCCAGCAAGTAATTGGCCTCCTCATCGCATATGGTGGGGTTCGCCTGCAGGTCATAATGGCGCCACATCTGTGTTAAGCATAAAGCTTCATGTCAATAGTTATTTCACCTATAAAAACATTACATAAATATTCAAAAGCTAAAAAATACTTGAAGTACATTAAAAAATCATTCTCACCTTGAGGACCCCAGTTGGTCCTGGGTAGCATCATCAAATTATGGTCGCCGGTGAAGTCCATGCCCTCATAAGCATAGTCATCAATCATCACAATTTGGCCACGAAGCCACTGGAAGAAATGTCAGATCAGTCCTCCTCCTATGCAACGATCGAGTGATGACCATCGCCCCTGTCTCAGCGCCTTCGGATCAAAGGGAGCTAAGCTCATCCTTGGGCGCATAACAAGTAGCCTCTCAAGAATGAATGAGGCTATGAGAGTACCATACCCAAAACTTTGTTGGGATCGAGTCTTGCATGCAATTAACTCTACCTTCAACGGGCAAAGCACTGCTTCACACTAATTGAACATCTGTGGCTGGACACAGTCAACAGCAAGCAACAATTGGGCCTTTGTTGCAACGTGGGGACTCTTTGAACCCGCCAACCACACAATCAACCATAAAATAGCCCTCATAGACCTGGACCTTATCCTCTCTATGGGGACTCTGTTGCTGACTAGTCCGTTCTCTAGGATGCAGTAGGATTGCACCAGCTCTAAGGTAGATTGTGGATCTGACCTGCCCCCGGTAACATTTGCCTGTGCCCCATGGCGTGATAGGCTAGTTAAAAAGAATATGTCATCACAGTCAATAGCCAACTCATGATCTGCAATCCTAAACACTTACTCGTATTCATCCCAGCACTGGATAACCCATCTCAGTAAATCCTCCTACCCTTTCATCAGCTCCAACTTTGCATACCTCAATAAACCACATCGGTGCAAATCAAGTATGCATGCTGGATCATTTCGCATCAGCAATTCCTGGCTATCATGGGCATTTTCTCTCCATAGGCTAGTCATTATGGCCTGAAACCTGCTAAAAATAACCCTAAAAATAGTTAAAATGGGGCAAAAAAACTTCAAGAATCATTGCATGAGATTTTACATTATTCCCTCAAGCTCTAACACTCCCCCCAGTGGTACAAAAGGAGAATTAACACCCTCCAATAGGTCATACAGGGCGTTTAACGCTCCCTACAGGCCATATGGAGGGCGTTAGTGCGTAATCACTGCTTTATGGCACCTCAGATATGCAAAAATCCACCCCATAAACTGATAAGAAAGGCTAATAAATGCATAGAGAAAGGTTTTAGCCTCTACCTAGGACTGACGACACGTCGAATGGTCGTCCGGATCTCCTGTAATGGTCTGCGGAAAATATGCTCCTCTTTAGCTCCAAAACGCTCTCATAGTGTGAAAATGGTGAATGTGAAAGCTCAAAAAACTTCCTTATATTTATTTTTGGAGACATGATTTTTTGAAATCATTAAAGAGGAAGTAGTCCATTACCCATGATTTTTTATCATGCATGAACCCATATAGGATAGGAATTGCTACTTTTTAATAATTGTTCTGCTTTTGATGAAAGTACCCTCAGGAATGGAAAGCAGTAAAAGCTGCATGCAATTCTCAAGGAGCGCTTTTCTTTTATGGGATATTTTCTCGCCCTTGAACTGAAAAATCTCTGAGTTTGTCATTTTTGGGCTCATTAAACACATACAACGACGATCTGAGCAACTCTTTTTCGCTCTTTTTCTAGCTCATTAAACTGAAAAAGATCATTAGAGTGTTCTTTTTATGCGCTTTTTTCTCGCTCATAAAACTGAAAAAATCCCGAGTTTTTTCTTTAGGCTTGTTAAACATTTATAAACATGAACCGAGCATTCTTTTAGGTACTTTTCTTGCTTGTTAAACTGAAAAATCCTGAGTTTTTGTCACCGTGCTCGTTAAAAATCTACAACAGCAACCATAGCAGTTGCTTTTTTGGGACCATTTCTCGCTCTTAAAATCGAAAAAATCCCTGAGTTTTTCCCCTTCTTCGGGCTCGTTAAATATATGAATAAGGAATGAGCAGTACTTTTACCTCTTTTTCCTTGCTCAATAAACTGAAAAATATACCTTGAGTTTTCTTCATTTGACTCGTTAAAATTTGATGAAGGTATTGAGTTTGTCGTCGCGTGACTCATTAAAAATTCACGACGAAAAATGAGTTTAGTCCGCATCCTCATACTCGTAACAAAATGAGGTCAACATCTATTGAACATAGGTTTCTCTTTATCCGGATTCAATAGATTAACTCACAGAAAAGTAACCAATCTGGGTATACTATTAACCTTTTGTTGCACCCGGTTAACAACTATAACAAAGGGACCACCCTAGAGTCGTTCTTTACGATCTTTTCAGACTCTCTAAATATGAAAAGACCACTGAGTTTTCTTGTCTAGACTCATTAAATTAAACAGACAAGATATAGAGTCGCTCTTTTTATGATCTTTTTAAGACTCTCAAAACATGAAAATATTGACGAGTTTGCCTGTCTGGACTCATTAAACTAATCAGATAGGGTATAGAGTCACTCTTTTCGTGGTCCTTTTCAGACTCTTAAAATATGAAAAGATTGATGATTTTACCCGTCTAGACTCACTAAACTAATCAGATAGGGAAAGTAGACAATACAACTACATTCAGTATTAGAAAGTGTGGTTTGGTAGCAGTCGTTCCCTTGAACATGGCACTCCCTCATATAAACCTTCCTTGTGATGGCCTCTCAATATGAATCCTATCATCCTATGAGTTTAGCCTAAATACCCCAATGTTCTTGCATCTTTGTATCCTAACACTCTTTGGTGTTCATGAGTCTAGTGCTGCATGGTTAAAACCGTTGTTGTGACTTCTATTGTTTAAGGGTTAACCTTTTGTTCCCTCCATCAACCCATCAAACATATCCTTTCATCATGCCCTCTGTTGTTTAGACCCAATGCTCAAAGATTCCTCAAAAAACAAATCATTCTTTTCCCATTTTGTGTTGATTGATGTAGGACACATTATTGCCTACCTTTTGATAGGTATCTTCCTATCGACTTCAACACTCTATCTAGGAAGACAACCCAGAAACACATTTAGTGCCTTGGTACTTGCAGACATTAGTGACAGGTCACCTTGTGTTTGATTAGGGGTTCTCATTATTGGCTCCTGGTTAAGTGATTCTATGAGTGTTCGATGACGAAAACATTTTTAACACTCCCTAGATTGTATTGTGCATCTTGGAGACCATCACCACTATTGGTGGCCTTCATCGCGTCTGTTAATTATCTCCATTGTTGATTGGTAATCAAACAATTTCATGCATGTTCAACATCAACGCATATATTCACATGTATTGATCTATGTTGTTCAGTGAAGTAGAAATCAAGACCTTGGGTAGAGGCTTGCATCACTCATCCTTGCGTCCTCTCCCAAGTTGCATATATTGTTTTTTGGAGACATCTCATCATAATGATCCTATTATGACACCGGATCTGCATTGTGCTTATTGGCAGCCAACATCGTCATATCTCTTTTATGAGAAAATCACTCTGACATAGCTACTGAGCATGGGAATGCCCGACTCAGGACATGATTTTAGCCGTTTTATATATATGTGTTTTATCAGGTTTCCTATACCACTCGAAGCTCCAACATCTCTCTCTTTTTGTTGAATAAGGAAAATTACGGTTAAGTAAAGTATTTCGGCCATCGTCACAGCCTCTAGTCTCATACTTTAGGGAGCATCTATTATACAACAAAATGACTCCCTCATTAGCTAAGAGGGGAAACACATGATAGTTGAAGCAAAGACCAAGATCACAAGCCTTGTTTCCACACTGACGCTAGCTAAACACTGAAAAGTTGCTTTATAAAGCTTCTCTATAAGCCTAAGGGAGTGTTAGTGACCCTATAACTCTATTTGTTAGTTCAGGAACAACGTTAGTGGATCCTAATGAAGTTCTAAAGGTAAAAGGAGCGAATTGACTCATAAATATCTAGATATTTTCTCCTAAATCTACTTAGAAAAGCAAGGAAACATCTCAAGTTCGACCTATTTGTGGGATTTCTAATCCTAATGAAGGAGGCAAATGGGAAAGAGCTCAAAAGCATGGCAAAATCATTGCTTTTAACTTAAGGAACTCATGGAGGAACTTGGAAACCCTAACTCAAATTCTACATAAGCGAAGCTAGGGCTATTGTGAAAGGGGTCAAATCATTTGAAAAGATAGCTTACTTGATTGTTGAGAATAGTCTCAAATCTAAGCATAAGAAGTTGGTAAGAAGGGAGAGAGAGAGAAGCTGGAGGGGTGATGGAAGGCTGATGCAACGGATGGTTGTAATCACTCTTCCGACATTAATATAGAACTACAGTTGTACTATCTACTCCATGGTGTTGGTACTATCATTCATTTACTTGTTTGTCGAATACCTTTTAGCATGATTAGCTTAGTTAGTGTAACTAGATGTCTTTTATGTATTCATGTATTAGTTATCAAGTTTGTATGTTGTGATTATGCTTCTCTCTTCTATGTGCAAGACTTGATCTGGAGCCGGCTCAGGGGACTTCCACCTAGTTTCATTGTGCTCTCCAGCAAATCTAAATGAAGGCTTGAGGTAATCAATCTGTCTTGCTTTGATAGTTAGTTATTGTTTATGGACATGCATGTAACTTTGTGACAGTTGTAGATAATATCACAGTCTACCAAAAGTCTTGGGAAGACCTTTGATGATATCTTCATTCTCCATACACCATGCATTTTATCCTACCGCAAGTAGGAATATCTATTTACACAAAGATAACCGTAATGCATGTTAAAGTAACCAATACTTAAGTGAACCTGGGTAGATACAGAAGTAAGAGTAATTACATGGGTGCGTAAGTGCATGATCTATCTATTTAGGGCCCGTGAAGGATGATCAGAGACTTTCACGGAGGCTTCGAGGACAAATAAGAGAAGTACTTTGATAATCCCTAAAGGGCTTATCGATCTAGGCGAAGGAAGGTTAAGGAAAAAACCCGACATCACAACCATCTCACGGTGTGGAAACTTGGTTCCTGCATCTCGCCATACTGCTTCAGGTGAGACTTCAGTCTGCGCTCTGTGGATTGATGCCAAAAGGGCCAGTAGTGTAGGGATCTGCTTGGCTGCTTAAAGTTGAACCTAGGTTATGGCCCATCAAGCCAACAAATGGTTCTGTTGCCATGATCGGGATCTGCATAATGAGATGTGTAATGTCGCATCATTGAAATCCAACTAAGAAGGAGATTGAAGACTGGTTGGATAGAAAGGTCCACGAATTCGTGGCGTAAGAAAATAGGAATCCACGATTGATGAAAGAACAGTGGTTGGAAAGATATTTGTACACAGAGATACAAAAAATCTTCTTTTGTTCCTTCCCTGTTGAATTATACATGTGGATCGCAAAGTTGGAAAACGACCAAGGGAGGTGGAGGCTTGACGGTCTAATTGTCTGGACCCCAGAGTTAGCATGGAAATTGGAAGCCATTGAAGATAAGATCATGCACACTATTGATCATTTCCTTGACTATATCATAGGAGGGATTGTGATAGATTTTGCAGTCATGTTGCAGCCTCAAAATTCTGCTGCCGAAACATGGGGGATAACCACCCGATCCGAACCTTAAGACAACTCCTTTTCCATTTAAAGTGGTGGCTCCTACTAGGGATAATAGGACCAATTTCCCAGCGTGGGTTTTAAGATGAGAGTGGGTGGTTCATGAGTGTTTGCAATAGAATAATGATAATCTAAATGACCTATTCTATGATGCAATTCTCTAACTAACTTATTCTAATATAAACTCAGGTATTCCTGCGTGGTATGCAATCTACAAATATATATGTTTAACATGTGATAATAAAGATTGAACACAACTAAATAGAGATGATAATGTAAAAAATAATTCCTTTGACTAAATAGTTAGTCAAAGAAATTTATAAAAATATATCACATATATGATGAGTTATATATGAAAATCATAATTTCACCTAGGCATCATACAAAAGTGCAATTAACGCTTAACATAAACAATTTATCTCACATACAATTCATGAAAGTAAAGTTTTTCGACTAATTAAATGTAAACATAATCTATCATACAAGATAATAGTACCATATGTGTGAAGTCTTGCTCATTTGACAAATGACATAGACCAACTTCTTTCTTCAATTCAAATTGTCTACCAAGGATACAAAAGTGCATCGACAAAGGAAATTAGTCTGATATCTAAAAGAAACTATCATGTTCCATAATTTCAACAAAGCAGTCACAAAATTACAATAGTTCATTCTTTGCAAATGTTTTTGATAAAATTCCAGACCCTTCTCTAAATGCATGAGAAGGGTATAAATACTATTCTAACTAATGTGCAAAAATAGATTATACAAAATTTGAGGAGGTTTCAAACAACATTCCTCCTAACTAGGTAACTAACTCCAAAAATAAACAAAGGCTAAATGAACAACACTAAGGGGATGATTTGTTGTCTGCCAACTTGTCCTTTAAATCGCAAATATCGGTCATTGGTTGAATTTGAGGAGGTGCCCCGAAATGTGTCCTGAGTTGTCCTGTGAAGATCACATCGGTGAGAAGTGGCAGCATCTGTTGAGTTGTATGAAGGGAACAGTTGAGAGTCATAATCTGGATGTGTGGCTTAACAAGATACTGCCAATATGACTCCCAGTTGGTTCTAGTCAATTTTGTAATTTCCTCTCTTTGACTCCCCGACTTTTTTTTGCTAGTTTTTATATAGAGAATTTAAATCGGACATTTGTTTCAGATTGCCTTATTTAATTAGATTGGTGGCAAACATGATGTGATTCACTTCCTTAATGATATTCTTTGATAACCTGACTACCCTTGCGACTGCTAGCTCAACCTGTATGATTCTCGCATCCCAATCTGTGAAGATAATGTATTTATGAGTTTCCTCAATATCTGGTAGATTGGTTTTTCTTCCATCTTCTGTTTCCTGCCATTCGATGAACTCAGATATTCCGGTGTTTCAATAGTTAAACTCAGTTCTCTAGTCGATTTCCTTATCTATTAGATGGTCGCTTGTAGTTAGATAAGGAGTAATGTGTGACATATTTTGGTAGAAATACTCCTGCTATTTCAACAGAGGGGAATTTAATTCCAGTGCCTCTTTAATAAACTCCTCGGTAGAGGGGACATCCTTGTATCTTTTCATGGATTACTGCATTTCTTGGAGTTGCATGTTTTTGGCCAATATATCAGCTTCATGGCTCATTTTCAGGACCTCCATGTCTTGCTACAATTGTGTGAGATTCTCAGCCGCCTTCTTGTTTACGCTTACTTTCTCTGCCTCGAGCTCCTATTCAAGCTATGCAATTCTCTCCTCTTTTTCCTTTAACAAAGTAGATACTTCAGTAGCCTTGTCCATAGTGGCCAATGCGTATGCTCCTATGAACTATGACAATCTAGTCAAGTTCTCTACCAAATTGAAAGGAATGTCCTACCATACAACGTACACCGCTCGTTTCTAGGTGGGAATTCGGGTGTGTCTACCCTTCTCCTTTTTCGCTACCTTCTTACTACATCCTTGTGGAGAGGGCTATAGAACACATCAAGTGGAGGTATTTCAGTTACTCTCAAAACAATTTATGATGTGGGAAGAGCGGGGATAATTTCAGTATGTTGGGACACTGTCACTTGTTCGTCCATAGGCTTGGATTGTTTGCCGATAGACTTGGGCTCTGTATCCTTATGAACATGCGGAGGATTTTTATATTCCACTATTCCTTGGGTATTTTTGGCTTTGGGAGTTGTTGGAGCTCAGAATTACTCTCTCTTTGACAAATTTTCTCACTTCTTTCTCTTGTTTTTCCATAAAATACAGATCCCCATCGCTGATAAATGATAGATTTTGTCTCAAGGAAGATTAGATGAATGAAATGTTATAATTTTATGTTTCTTCTATTTGAAATAAGTTTTTGCAAATTAGCTACAGAACGTAGCCCATTCTGCAGCTAACCGTGTGTTCCGTAGCTACTTCCATCATTGAACAGGTTACAGGTGTTAAACGAGGAAACCGGCCACATGGGCATCTCTGGAATGGTCATGACATGGATCCTATCCTAGTCACCCAGCCTAGATCAACAAAAAAGCCAACTCAAGACCACAGTCAAAGGTGGAGTCAAATGAAGAAACCCGTGAGCAATAAGACTCTGTGTCCACTCTTCGTGGCTAATTAATAAATTCGATAGTTTTGTTGTAGCATTAACTCGAACCAAACACCGGTGATAACAGTTTCATGCAACTATCTTGCTAACTTAAAGTCACCTATAGCTGATCAACCATTTACACAGATCTGTTGCAATACGTGGAGACCACCTGTAGCTAAATTCTCTCAAAAGATAGTTAGGAATGTTTCTTTAATTATCAATTCTATAGAACCGAGAGGAGTTCGAATTTCTATATGTATTAAGCTCAGACTTATAGCTTTGTAATTTTGGAACTTATTTTCCTATTAATAATATGAAGTCATGTCTGACCAAGTGATCATTTGAAAGAGTATCTTCAGCTAGTTAGCAACTCAACTCAGTCAGTTGCAGGGGGCCCCTGCACTGAAGGAGGTTTTTCTTTCTTTTATTTCTTTTACTGCTCAACTTAGTTTCATTATTTACTTTTAGCAGTATTTGTAGTTTAGGTTGATTCTCTGTAGTTTGTTTTCTTTCAATTCCATTCAGTAGCCTAATGTTAGAATTCAATGGTGCAGTCTTGTTTCTCCTATTTATTTCATAAATGAAACTTGTTTTGTTTTAACAGGGTAAGGTGGAAAAGTAACAAGGATGCATTATTGATTAGTTTACTTACTATTTGTTTCCTCTGTTATTATTTCCTAGTTCAGATTGCCAATGCACTGTGTGAATAAATGTTTTTGGTCACCATTTCAAGCTGATATCCATCCTAAACTAAATAGTTAAACATTCACTTCACATGAGGATTGAAATCAATTAGTTATTCTCTGCATATTTGATTTAGTTGTCTAAACTATAAGTATGGTAAGTTGCTTGTTTTCCATCTCAAGAAATTTATATTTCAAAATTGAAGCCTCAAACAACTAAAAGTTCTTTAGTCAGTTTCATTCTTTGTAATTATTTCAATTTGCCTTACAACTTCACCTTTTAATTTTTGACTGAGGATTAAATGACAAGATAGGATAGATGCTCTGTTTTTCCTTCCTTTAACTCATATTTTGATTAGTTCCACTTTAGGAAATTTAGACTCAGTTTCTCATAATTCAGACTGTACATTATTAGGAATCAAGGAAACCCCCAAAACAAAAAAATATAAAAATACAACACAACGAAGTAAGAAGGGTTAACTAGCACATACAATGCACTACACTTCATCAACTTAGTAGTCTCGGTTTGATAATTTATGTAAAGAAATTTAGGAAACTAAATTGACTAAACATTTTGGTGCCATTGCCGGGGAAGTGTAACTAGGTAACTTTATCTCTTACACTAAAAAAAAAATGATATGCATAGAGAAAGAGACTCTAGGGGTAGATTTATAGCTAGAGGCAGGAGTTCAGTTCCTACAACACCACCTACTCCACCGAGAACAAGAAAAGGTACACCTCCATCCCAAACTCATACTCCCAGCCATAGAACTCCTGAAATCCCAAGGGCAAAAATCCAATCAAAATTATATCCTACTTCATCTACCAAGTAAGTCCTAAGGGAGGAGAATCTTGAATCTCCAACAACAGAAGTAGCCTTTTCCACCTCCACAGGGAGCACATTTTAGTTGAATAATTAGGAATAACTGGTGAGGAAGAAGAAGTAGAACCTCTCTCCCATCTCCCATTAATAGAAGAACCAGAGGAGGAGAAAGTAACCTTGCAGGTTGAACCTTATACTGACCCTGAAGAAACTATAATGGCAGAAGAAGGAGAAGATGGAGAATTCACACTATTTGGAGGAGGAGGTAGAGGGAATAATGGAGGAGGCAGAGGAAATAATGGAGGAGGCAGAGGAAATATGGAAATAGATAATTCTTTTGGATTCCCTATAGTGGATGAAGAAACAAATGCCACAATGAAAAATATCTCACCTTCTATCCTCCCAAACTTCCATGGGTTAAAAAGTGAGGATCCTGAAACGTTTTTATTTGAGTTTGAAGTCCTGTGCATAACCTATGATTATCTATAAGACTCTCAAAAACTTAAGTTGTTCCCTTCAACACTGAAAGGAGTTGCATTGAAGTGGTTCATGGGTTTAGTCACTCAGTCCATTAGAACACGGAAGAATTAGTTCCATGGAGGAAGGCATGAGAGGATAGGATGCACCTTAACTCATTCCTCATCCATTTTTGAGCTCATAGGAGTTGATAAGTCAAGGAAAATTCTAGATGACTCCAAAAGATAAGAATATTCCCCAAAACCTACGTGAATTTCACTCATTCTCACCCAGCGCAGGTGAAAGGAAGCCTAAGTGCTCTGCAGAGCACCCTGGCAGTGGAATTAACTACTCTGCAACACACCTTCATAAGGGATTACCTACGCTGGTCCCTTTAGAGGCTATTTCTGGATGTCTTCAAGTCATGAAACTGTCTGGGAAGGAGGCATTCAAAGGGGTGACTTGTTTAGGGCATGAAACAACTGAATTTAGGGTTTGAAGAGCCCTAAAACACTGATCCAAATGTTGGGATTTGGTGTGCCCAAATGGATCTATAACAGTTGCCCCCTAAAGCATGAAGTCAGAAAATTGCCAATGTCGAATGAAATGCTTTACGATGTGATGAGGTATTGAAGTGGAAGGTGACCTGCAACAATTACAATACATAAATCATGATATTTGATTTTACATGAATTTTTGAGGGAAGGCATACCCATGCTCAACTTATAAACTTTCATTACATGAACATAAACAATTGTCTACAGATATAGACCCATGATTGGAATGACTATCAATGTAAAGCCATTGTACATATGATTTAGTACTCATGATATCACAACCCCGATGGATGAAAATAGATCTGGGGTCCTCAATCTCATTCAACCGCTTGCTCAAATACGAGTCTAACCATGAGGATATGTGATCTGAAGTCGAACATGGGAAGACACCATATAATTACCAACCAATGATGTAAGTTGTTAACAAATGCGAGAGAAATCACCTATAATGATAATGATCCTCAAGGTACTGCAGTACATTTTGCATGGTGTGAATGGATGATTTGATGTTGAACACCATAAAAAGTCTTTCAATTGAAGGCCATTGATGTATGCCTATCGCCGGAAGCAAGAATCTTGCCTTTGATGCATGCAAGCCTCAAGGTATTGAATGGATGTTTCTAAGTCAACTTCTTGGATAATGAGTTGATGTCGACAAGAAGTGACTCATCGTAGGAGGGCTTTGATGTATCCCACATCAACAACACGAAATGAGTGTAGTGATTTTAGAGATGGAATTTGATTGACAATACAATATTCAGGAATGGCGGTCATGAAAATGAAGGTTTATGGTATTGCAATGGATGGATTTTGATTGGATGACTTGTCTTGAACATGTTGGCAACACTAAAGTGAATTAGTAGCATTGACCCAAAAAAAAAGTGATGGATGGTATGATAGACCAACGGTGTGATAACCATCAAGCTAATAACCCAACCCAAATAGTCACGGTGATGGAGTGAAAGTGTCATGTTCAAGAGTGACCTGCTATCATAAAGTGGTTTTCCCTTTTTCCATTTTCCCCAGTCATTTATGACCAATACCTCTTTATTTTTATCAAGCTTGAGGAAGATAACATATGCTTGTTGTATAATTTCACCCTTCGAACGAATCCATTGCTATTTGATGTTTTAACGAGTCTAGCGAAGGTGAAACACGGTCTTGTCTAGATGGACAAGTTTGTCGCTATTTGATGTTTTTAACGAGTTTAACGACAAAGATAACTCAGTCCTTTTCATGTTTAGAGAGTTTGAAAAGGGACAAAAAGAAAACTCCACTAGTTATTTTTTGTAAATTAATCTCTCAAGCCCGAAAAAGCGTAAAATAATACAAGAGAGATATCGTTTCCAATCCGTTAATGAGCTGGAAAGGACAAGCGCTCAACAATATTTTCATATTTAGAAAGTCTAAAAAGAGCTTAATGAGGGCTCCACTTTGAGGAACGGTGTCTAGGGTAGGAACTAGTTCTGGTAATGTTGGAACTTCTCAAAACATGGTTATTTGTGTGAAGAGGTTGGCTAATAAGACCACTCATTGCAACTATTCCTCAAAAAGGGTAAAACAACCAAGTGAAAGTGTATGATCAGGCAAAGGGATGGTGGCTATGGAATGAAAACAACCAAGGCTGATCTGACGAAAGAGGCTAATAAAATGGCAATCATGAGGGTTAAAAAATGGAAATGGGTTCATTTTTACATAAGATTGAACCATAGGGAACTATGCTTGGGTTTAATTTCATGTTTAAACAAGCTTGAAATGAAAAACTATGCTTGGATTCAGTTTCATTTTTACACAAGCTTTAAATGAAGAATTTTGCTTGAGATTGGTTTACATGCCCCCAGCATGATGAAAGGAAGAGTCTCCTGTAACCAGATGGAAGTCGTTGTGGTGAAGCAGGATGGTTATCCAACACCTTTTTGGATTCGTCTAGAAAGGGACAAAGGTGAATGGGGTGATTCCCTTCACATAACCTGCAGGAAAACTTAACTTTACCATTAGGTGCATGCCCCCAAGCTTCATTACATTCACCTAAGTAGACTACTTGTGGCTATCAAGTGGATGGAATGAAGGTTCGTTTACGAGATCAAGTGAAAGACTCGATTGGGATTTTACGAGATCTAATCAAAGACTCAACTTGGAACTTGGGATCTTGTTTCATTTTTTAATGAGCTTGACACAAGACAAGGAACTATGCTCATATTCCTTGGTTTCATTTTTTAACGAGGTTGACACAAGACCAAGAACTATCCTCATGGGGCCTATTTCATTTTTTAATGAGGTTGACACAGTAAAAGAAATATCCTCATATTCCTTTGGTTCATTTTTTAACGAGGTTGACACAAGACAAGGAACTATCCTCAGATTCCTTCTTTCATTTTTTTAATGAGCTTGACATAAGAGAAGGAACTATGCTTATACCCTTTGTTTCATTTTTTAACGAGGTTGACACAAGACAAGGAACTATCCTCGTAGGAGTTGTTTCATTTTTTAATGAGGTTGACACAGTAACAGACTATCATCATGCTTTGATCACAACTCATAAGAGGTCATGAAGGAGAGATCTGGTTCCAATGCCCCCAGTACATGATGTACAACATCACTGAATTGATCATCAGTTGATGTAGGCATGGAACTGGTTGCCACATAATTAACCCGTGGCAGGGATGATACCATTGGCACAAAAGGACCACTTAGGGAAGATGGTTGACTGGAAGCCATATTTGGACCGGGAAATGAAAGTTGGTCAATGGTGACAATTCTGCCTTCATGCGGGAAACACATCACTCGAAAGAGTGTGGAAAAAATACCTCCCATGGCATAAACATAGTCTCACCTTAGAAGTAAGTCGTCATCTAAATGGCCTAGGACTACCATCACATTCAGATAAACAATTTTTCCTCCCAAAGTAATAGGCAACTGAGGGAGGATCCTTAATGGTTGACTGGTTCCTCTATTAAAAGCCAACAAATTCTAGGTAACAGGCACAAGTGGCAGTGAACCGAGCGCTTGCCAAGTAGTTGAGGAAAGGATACTCACTAATGCACCTTCATCTATAATAGTGTCCGATACAATCATATCACAAACTTGTACTATGATTTGGAAAGGCACATAAGAAGGAAGACGAAATCCTGCCAGTCGATTCCAATCAAAGGAAATGACCAGACTACTTGGAGGGGGTCTTGTAAGAATGAGAGAATTAACCCCTTGAGTTATGAGAGCGGGAGGATTTTCCTCCTGTCTTGATGGAATAGGAGGATTTCCCCCAAGCTCATTGGAATCTAAAGAAACAAAAATAACTTGAGTGGTATCATATTCACTCTCTTAAGGAAAGGTGTGATTAGCTAAAGGTGAAATTGGGTCAACTGTTACCTCGACCTGTTGATTTGGGTCCGGTATAGACTCATAGGATTCGCTTTCAGAGAGAGTGGGTTTGACCAACGATTGATTTTGGTTAGTCAATTCATCAACTAGTGAAGGATTTAGGGAGAGTTTCCTGTAACCAGATGGAAGTCATTACGGTGAAGCAGGGCGGTTATCCAACACTTTTTTGGCTTCATCCAGATAGGGACAAAGGTGAATAAGGCGATTCCCTTCACATAATCTACAGGGAAACTTAACTTTACCCTTCTTTCCTTGAACTTTACTATCACTAGTTGATGGTGTGTCATCAACATGATCTCCAGAAGTTGATGACACAGGATGCTATGAACGAGAAGACCATTCTTCTAAGATCTTAGGAATATTAGGACAATTTCAATGAAGATGGTCTCCCACACAAAGTTTGCATGGATATCGAACTTTATGAGGCTTGATGGACGGTTTCTCATCAGATGTTGCATTCAAAGCAACGGTTTCTTGGTCGCCCCTTTGCTCAATTTGCTTCTTCTTCTTCTTCTTCTTCCCTTTCTTCTTCTTCTTAGCCACCTAGTTACTAGTATCAATACTTTCTCCAGGCGAAGAGGAAGAAGGGCAGGAAGAAACAATTGAGGAAGAAGGCAAAGGCTCAACTTTAGGATCAACTGGAGGTTGATTTTGTGTAGTTGGAGGAGTACTTTATTGCAGAGAAAACAAAACATTTTGAACCAAGGAGGTTGAAAACAACCATATTGGCAAGCTAATGGTAAATCCTAGAAGGTACAATGTAGCCATATATGGAGCACCAATATTTCCAAAAGGAGGAAAAGGACTAGGATTCCCATAAAAAGGAATTCCTTGATCGGTGGACTCTGGATTTGTTGCCATATGTTTCAACCTATGATCAACTAAGGAGTGAGTGTGGAGGATGTTATCTATAGTCAATTAATTTTATTTTAATCAAAGTAGCAAAACAAAACAAAGGAGGGATAATCTAGGCAAAAGGTTTACCAAGAAACTGTGAACTGCAGAATACCTCCTGGCAAACCAAGAATTACGGGCAAGCAATCTCCCCGAATGTTGTGTTCGGTGTATAACAGTGTACAAGGTGACTGACTCAGTTACCTAAGCATGGATATCAACCTAATGCTGTCCTCCCATATATACCCGAATGTACATGGAGGCCCAATCCGTATAAGCGTTGTCTAATGCAAAACCGCACAGTGAGAGCATTCCCATATACTTTACGTATTGTAACACTGCCTTATATACCCAAAGGTACGTGGACGAGCTACGATATACTCATGTATGTGGAATGAGGTATCACATTCGGGATGTATTGTAGACAAGCTAGTGACAACTACTTTGATTTACGACGCCAGAACTCGTCTTTAGCCTAGACCTCTAAATGCTTTTTGTTAGATGACAATGCTTCATTAGGTAAATTTAGATAAATTTTAAGTCGATCTTCTTTACAATTTTTCTTTCAAGGTTCACCATGTGATGTATGTTTTCAATCCCAAAAATTCAACTAACATGATAAGAATTCTTTCCATTCAATTTAACAATGAAAAACCTTAGCTAGTAGGGATAGTGCAATCAAATCTTTGACAAAGCGCAAAGAGCACAACTAATGCAATTTCCCTAGCTATTCCTTTCAAGCATTCACAAACTACAATATGAACTATGCAAGTATTTCTTTTCAAATCCCTTAATGTTATGATGAACAAAAAAGGAAATATGTACATACAATCAATCAATCTTTAATAAGAACGAAGACTTTGACGACAATTCTGTTTTGAAGGAAAAGAAGACTTTACGACACTTTATTTCGAACAAAGATTAATCAACTGTATTCTAACTTTGACTATAGATTGATAATGACAAAGAAAACATTAAAGAAACATTAATCAATCAAATCAAAGTAGGGCTGGCAAAGGAGATAAAAATCTGTTCTCTGAGACATGACATTCATTGATCAATCAGCAAGCAAACAAATAGAGAAAAGTTGGCAAAAACACTTTCCATAGTTGGGAATTTGACCTAAGGTTGATCAGCATAGGTAAAAGAGGGCCTAACTACACTGTAGAGCACTATCCCCTAACCAAGCCTACTTTGATTTCTAAGAGGCCACTCAAGAGTCATCTAACCTCAATTTTTGACCAAAATTCAACGCAAAAGAGGTGAAATACAGTCAATGAACACAAGTAGGTTATATAAGAATGTCTTAAGAGGTGAATAAGCTACTACGAAAGGTGATTTCTACCTAGTGGAGTTGCCAATTTGTTTTGGAGAATTTAGCATCTACAGATAAAAACTAATTCACTAGACAAGTAGTTGTGCCTAGAACAACAATTTAAAGTGTTTTAGACTTTTCCTATAAACAATAGATAAGATGATAAGATAGAAGGCCTACCTTTAGTTCCACTTTTATCTCATCTCCCTTGTATCGATTCCATCACTCCTTATTGTACTTAATCCGCTTGAGAAGTACCCTATAAACACAACAAAAGACAATAACTGATCAAAGCATACGATCCATTGAATATAAATGAAAGGAATCAGAAGCAATTCATACATATAAGCATTAAGAAAGAACACAACATATGGAAAAAGGTTCAAACACTTTATTAGATAGAAGGAATTACAACCATTAGTGTCTGATTCAAAGTCATTCCTTCATCTTGGATCCCATCCACATCACATCAAAAGCATGACAAACTTGTAGCATCACAACACTTGCTTCAAAGCCAAATCTCATAGCAGCATTATCTCCTTACAATTCAACATAGTCCAGCCCCTGATCACTTAGATGAATGGTCAATTTATAGGAGGATGAAGGAGGTTTTGTCATTAATGGTGGCATTGAATGGCCTTCCATACTTAGAATTAGTTCCATGGAGGAAGGGATGAGAGTATAGGATGCACCTTAACTCATTCCTCATCCATTTTTGAGCTCATAGGAGTTGATAAGTCAGGGAAACTTCTAGATGACTCAAAAAGATAAGAATGTTCCCCAAACCCTATGTGAATTTCACTCATTCTCGCCCAGTGCAGGTGAAAGGAAGCCTAAGAACTCTGCAGAGCACCCTGGTAGTGGACTGAACTGCTCTGCAATACACCTTCATAAGGGATTACCTACATTAGTCCTTTTAGAGGTTATTTTTGGATGTCTTCAAGTCATGAAACTGTCTGGGAAGGAGGCATTCAACGGGGTGACTTATTTAGGGCATGAAATAACTAAATTTAGGGTTTACTGAGCCCTAAAACATTGATATGAATGTTGGGATTTGATGTGCCCAAATGGATTTGTAACACTTACCCATTGAAGGTTCCACATGGGAGGATGAGTATTTTATACATAAGCATCTAGAACTACTCAAGCATTGAGGAAAACTCTTTTTTGAAGGAGATGATCATGTTAGGCCCCTATAATACTATTGTATCCCCCTTATTGTTATTGTTAGTGTATCCCCCTATTGTTATTGTTGTGCCCATGTATACCCCATGTTGTTATCGTTGTGCCCATAAAATCCCACTATTGTTATTGTTGCGCCCTTACATTATTATTTTTATGTAGGCTCTTATTATATTGTGAACCCTTATACTCCTGTATATACCAAGCAGGTCTTATCATTTGTATCATCAAATAATTTTTCATTTATGTAATGTAAAGGAGGTTTCCCCCTCGAAGAGGATACTTTTTTAAGTTGTTGATCTATGCTTTCTTCTACTTTGTGAGCTAGTTGCATAACATTTTTGTCCCATAATTTTTCTGATAGGGAAAAGATTATTTTTTCACTCCTCAAAGTTGACCCCCATGTCAATGAATAGTGGGAAACTTACTTTGAGCAGAGGCACAAGGAGGAACCCTCATTATTTTAGTCATGCCCTCTTGGAACTCTTTCCAAGATGTCGTCAAGGAACAATATTACCCTATTGGAAGCTATGAAGATAATCACATAAATTAGAACACACTATGGCAAGAAAGACACCAACACATATTGGAGTTCACAAAATTTTTCCATACTCTACACACGAAGTTTGGTACCAAGGATACTAAGCGACATCTGATACTCAAGTACCATGGTTTTCTGCACAAATACATCAAGGGAAAAATGGAGTATATGGACATCTTCTCTCTTCACATGGTGTACCAATATGCTGTGAGGATGGAGAAAAAATTTAAATAGAAGAAGCGACACTTTGGATCTATGAATCTAAAGCACGAGAAAGGTACCTCCAAACCATAGAACAAAGAATGGAGCCAAGGTGGAGTGACTCGAGACAACCCATTGAATCCACAAGAAAATAGCACCACAAAGATGATGAAGGACACTAGAAAGTGGTGTGAGTTCCACAATAACCCCACCCACAACACAAATGAGTGTTGCGCCAAGAAGTTACTGGTGGTTAAGTTAAAATCTTTAGAGTCAGATGCATGACCTAAATCTAATCCAAAACCCAAAAAGGGTAATTAGAATATTGATGCAGAACCTAGTGCCACCATTTCCACCACCAAGGTCCAAAATATTGAGCTCGAATATCCAAAGGATGGGGAGCATCTATTCCACTCACAAATGTGGGTGAAGGGTTATCCACTACAGCTCATTTTCGATCATGGTAGAAAAAATAACCTCATCTCGGTTGAGGTCATTAAGAGTTGGACCTTCCAACCATACCACATCCATAGCCATACACCATCAGGTGACTCCACCAAGGGTGATATCTTCGAGTCAACTAGCAGTGCCTCCTTCCTTATAGCATCAAACCCTTCACGGATAAGGTATTATGTGATGTTTCTCCTCTTGAAGTATGTGATGTTTTATTAGGCCAATCATACTTATGTAAGCAACATCTTGTGTATGAATCCAGACCTCACACTGTTATTATTACTCTAGGAAGAAAATTATAGAGGATACCAGAGCCACCATGCCTACTGCCATTTCTTTAATCTCTGCTAAATAATGCATTATGATCATCTCTTAGACTAGGAAATTTATTTTCTTTATGATTTTCTCTCAAAGTAAGGGGAATATTATGGCCAAATACATGGCCACTAGAAAGGGATACTTTGTGTAGTAGAAGCAAGTTGATAAGGTTGTGGAAGAGTATAGGGACATCTTCTCCTCACCCATAAGGGTACCCTTGCACTATCAGATCAAGCATTTGATTGATCTAACTCCCAGGGCACCTATACCTAATGTTCTAGTATATCGCCACTCTCTTCTGGAAAATGAGGAAACCAAGCAACATATCTAAGAGATTCTACAAAAAGGGCACATTTGACTAAGTTCCTCTCCTTGTGGGAGCCCAATTGTACTCGTACAAAATAAGGATGGTGTGTGGTGACTCTGCATTAATTATCAAGCACTGAATAAGATCGTTGCTAGGAATAGATAGGCGATCTCGCATATTGATGACATTTTGGAATAGCTCAAGGCAGCCAAGTACTTCAAAAAGATTGATCTGAATTTTTTTTATTAAAAATTTCCAATAGAACCCACAAATGTATGGAAGACTTCCTTCAAATCTAATGAGGTCATATTTGATTGGTTTGTCATGCCCTTAAGGTTAAAATATTCCCTTGCAATGTTTATGTAGCTAATGGATGACATCCTTCAACCTTTAACCAACTCATTCATGGTTATATATCTGGGCGAAATCCTCATCTTCAACGAGAGTTGGGTAAAGCATTTGTAACATATTCTACGGGCTCTTCTGACCCTGTGGCAGCACAAACTATGTGTTGACTTGGAAAAGTTCTCCTTTGGCAAGTTGTGCATGTGGATTCGACTAAATCTTAGTCATTCAGGATTGGCCAACCCTGAAAACTCTCGTAGGGCTTTACAAATTTTTGGACCTTGCCAATTTCTATCGAAGGTTCGTGTTGGGATTCTCTCATATCACTTGGAATTTGAGTCAAGTTACCAAGCGCGGAGTGAAAGGAATTTTTTTTTGGTATGAGGCACAACATAAGGAATTTATTGAGTTGAAACATCACCTTTGCTCTGCTCTAGTACTCACATCTCCATACATGCAATAGCCATTTTAAATTGAGACAAATGCCTCTAACCATGCTATTGGTAAAGTTCTCACCCAACAATGGCATCCGATGGCCTATCATAGTGAGATACTCTCTGATAGCATTCAAAAATACCCCACCTATGATAAGGAGATGTATTCCACTATATAGGCTTGTCGGTAGTGGAAACATTACAATATAGGGAAGAAGGCGATCATCCACGCAACTCATTAGCCTCTTCATTTTATGTAGAAATAAGGGAAGCTGCAGAAATATTGCCATAACAAATGGTCCACATATCGGCAAAAATTCCATTTAAACATTAAATGCAAGTGTTTGCACTTTATAGTTTTCCATATCTAAAGAGGAAACTGCAAAGGTAACCACAACCCACTTTTAAAGTTGGGATCTAACCCTTCCAGCTTTAGAGAGGGCTCTTTTTGTATGATTTTTAATTCTACTTTTTAGATCTTAGGCTAGGTATGAAAAGGTCAAGGTAGGTTTTTAAAATTTTGGTTTTATAATGGAAGAAAATTCCATTGGGCATGGAGTCATAAATATATTCAGTAATCAATCACAAATAAAAAGAGTAGCTGAAACAGGGTGAGGTAGAAAAACTCCTGGATCTCATAAATTATGTGTGGTATAAATAAGATGATTAGTAAGTAAGATTTAATTAAATATAAAGCATACTTAACTAAAGTTTATCTTTAATATTAGAAACAAAACATTAAGATTGTTTAACAATCAAGAGCAAAGTACTCTAAGTAAATTCAGCTCTTAATCTTCTTGTAACAACAAGGAAAGAAAATCCATGTGAAAAACACATTAACAAAGAGGAAAACATCACCATTTATTTTCCACAAGAATCCTAATACAATACTGCCTCTATATTTTTGAAATTGATTACTTCAAAATATAGTTCACTGCTTACAATCAAAGAAAGATCTTCTCTTTTTGCATAATCCAACCCTTTCTAAATATTTTTACAATATACTTATAGAGTTTTTCTTGACCTAATTCGAACCTCAAAAAAAATTAATTACAAAATAATATCTACAGGAAGATGTAGATATTTCAAAAATAGAACTAAATAATAGGATATCTGGACTAATTCAGATGCTTTGTTCACACCTTGAGGAGAATTGTTGTTGATTGTAGCTACATTTCTACTTCTTCCATTTGTCTACTTCCCAATTTGTAGGATTCATGTTTACCCTTATTCAATGAGCTTTGGCAATTTATCCCACTGCTCTTCAATAGGAATGGATAAATTTACCATACTCTGAAATCTCTCATCTAATTTTGTATATGTTTGAAAAGTTGGTTTGTTTAGAAATATATGATGGATTTCATACTGAATGAAGAGATCATATTGCAGTCCCTCCATGAAAGTTTATCCAATTATTTTTCCTCTTACTTTATTTAACTTGGATGTGTCTACAACTATATTACACAATTGATCTTGATAATTTTCTAATGGAATCAATTTTCCATTAGAAGCTCTTAGGGTTGGGAGTCCTTTATCCTACAATAAACAAAATTTTTTGTTAAACCTTTTCATTTGAAGTTCTAATTCTTTTCATTTGTTATCCAACTATATCATGAGGCTCTTCTTTGTTAGGAATATCTTCACTTCCATGACTGTGCCTATTCTGTTTTGAATTTGGAGTTCTTCAAGAATATCCTTAGTTTTGGAATTCAATATTTTAATAATTATGTGTGCTTCTATTGGCCTATTTTCAAACTCAATATTTGTTTGCTCAAATGTTGTCCTGACATTTTGCACTAGTTCCTCTTGCTCAAATATGATCTGAATCGATGACCATAACTCTATATATTTGCATTTATATTATGCCATATGCTCTGCTTGGCCTCTGCCAAAATTTGAGTTGTGAAATATTGATTCTCATATTTTTCAATTTGTTGAGTCAGTTTGAATTTTATCTACACCTCAGCTAGATATGCATTATCAAATTTGATTTTGTTTTCCTCCAACTTTGTTAGTGCTACCATTAACTTCTTGTTCTCCCTATTTGTTAATGATAGTTCTCCCAAAACTTTGAATAACCTTTCAGAAGAATCCGCAATGGATGTTTCTGATGTGTTTTAATATGAAATGTGGAAGACACATGTGACTATGTTGTATCTTCAACATATGGGAATGAAGTAATGGGAATATCTGTCAAAATCATTGTGGCTTGCTCCTGTGAGCCCTTTTCTTCTAAGGATTCCTATTGAATATTTATTATCTGAGCATCAATTTTAGTGTCAGTCTTAGTATTGGTATTTGGATCTTTCTTTGTCCTCTTAAAAACACGAAAGTCTATAGCTTGAGATCCTAAATCTGTAGGGGAAATACCTTCCCTTGGTCTCTTGATTTCTTTGTCCTTTGAAATAGGCGTTTGTAGAGATGTTTAACTAACAATTTTCTCTTCAGCCTCCTGTAGTGTGTTCTTTGTCCACTACTCCTAATTGGCATACTTCTTTATCTCTAGTCTAGGTGTATGTGCATATGGTGTGGTCTTTTGCTCGACTCTTAGTCTTGAAATTATCCCTATTGGATAATAAGACCATGTGAATATTAGCTTAAATTTCATTTGTTTTAGTATTTCATCCACCTCCTTTGCTGCTACTCTAATATTTATAATATAAGGCCCAACATGTGCCTTCAATTTAAATTGTGCCTTCATTTTGCTTGATACAAAATGTAGTTCATCCATGTTTAACATTTTTCTAATGTATTCCAAGGAAAAAATTCTTACTGGTACAAATCTTGGTAATCTATAGGAAGGAAGTTCACATCCATAGATTTCAATCCCTATATAATTCTGGTAAATATACCAGTATCCAACCTTAGCTTGTTCTATAAGATGAAAAACCTTTTTGATCTCTAGTGAAATTCTTAGTATAATATCACTCCTAAGAAGACATGAGGATGTATGTAAAAACGGATCCACAAAATTGCTCGATGAATAATCCTTTGAATTCTTTCTCACCAAGGAAGTCCAGTGAATGACTGATAGTGGACATCCTTGTTCATCCACCTTGTGTAACTGGAACTTGAACCTATCTTTTTGATATAATAACATTAAGTATACTAGGATTGACTGGTGTTTGAATGCACCTTCAGCTTTAAATTTCAAAACTTTCTCACGAAAAACATCTGCTAGGTGTTGACTATAATTGAAAATAACTGATTCTTTTTTAACAATTGAAAATATTGAAAAAAACTATAATAATACTTCATCCACCCATTGGTCAATGAGATAACCTAATAGGCAAGTAACCATGGAAATAACTTTCCTTGACATTTTAAGGAAAATAGAAGCAGAGTATGGGGGATTATTCCTGGGCAATTCGGAATTCTTAGGTAGAGAAAATTCAAAAGTATGGGCTCGCTGGGGAAAGGTAAGCTTCTGGTATATTTTCATGAGTGCATCAGTGGAAAATGGGTGTAAATAAGTTTGGGAATTAATTTGAAGGGCTTGATAGATAACTTATGGGGTAAATGACAATAGGATTTCATAATTTTCAGCCATTACCGCTTTTTGGCTAGGAAGGTACCTAAGATGACACCATGTAACAAAATATGAGAAAATATGAGTCTGGGTTGTTGTATCTCTGAGATAATAATGGTCAGCTATTATGCCAGAGCATCTAAGATAATTGTTTTGGGGGTTTTGTTTTAATTTGGGAGACCAATGGATGAAACATAAATAGAATTGATATGCCTAACCTCTTGAATAATATCAATATCCCAGCAGAGGGTTGCTATAAATATTTACATAGTGAAAATAGCTTTTATGATGATGAGAAAAAACAGAAAAATAATATAATTACCATAGTTTTCATATTGAAAATTTTAATAATCATAAGTATGAAAACCTTTAAACTATGTTTAAAGGTTTGAGAAAATACACATGAGCTTACAAAATATGTTGATGATTTATTAATTTTGAGGGAATTAATTAAACAAATAGTCCATTAATTCATTCTCTTTATAGATTATCACTTCAGAAAGCTTATAGGAATAGATTGAAATACAATTATTCCTACCCAGTTATCTCTGCAAGGCACAAGTATATGAAGAAAAACATAATGAATAACACTGAAAAAACTTACAGGAAACACAAACTGTGTAAAACAGAATTCAGAATCCTCTGCTTTGTATTAATTATCCAGAAATATTATTTTTTTTCTCGGTAAAAAACTAGCTAGTCTATTGTATTATATGTACAGGTAAATTTTACAATCAGTGAGACAGTCCGTCCAGGGCCAGCAGTGGCACCTTGGATAGCTTAGCTTAGAAACAAAAAGCTCCCTCGCAGGGGCAGCACCTACAGGACTTCCAAAATTCCTCCCAAAACTTACTGAGGCTGGAAACCAATATGACTTGACAAACAGCCGGACATAGAACCGCATTGAGTTAAACATGAAGATGACTGCCCACGTAGGGGCTTCCATAAAAAACTGACTGTGGACCGACAGAGAACTTACAGTGGACCGACATGTACATGACAGTATTGAAAACTGAGAGTAAACTAGACCAGCATAAACAAGACAGTGTAAAAGACTGCAAGTGAACAAACACAGTGATGACCAGAACCCAAATACCCGCAGAGACCTTTATCCTGGACCCGAGCTGAGAGAGGAAGGCATGTTCCGGAGCGCGCGTCGGAGTATCAGTCGTCGCAGGGTCCTTTTTCTTCCACGATAGTGCACCATCCCTGGCCCTCAGGGATTCCCTCCCACATGGCGGTCCATGGATCCTTTGCCTTGTCCTGAGGTTCCGGCACCTGGGGATGCGAGGGGGCGTGCAGAGGCTCCTTCCCTGAGGTGCCCGCCTCAATTGATGGCTGCAGAACAGGGTTCTCCACCCCAGTGCCCTCTGGAGGCGGTTCCGCCAATCCTGGAGATTTCCCACCATCATTCCCTTCTGGAATTTTTGTAAAAAGAACTGAAATATGAGCATTGATACCTGCATTATCCTTTGAGCTGCCCAGGGTGAACACAGCCGAGCCGAATGCTGGAAGAACTGGTTCCCCTTCACTTGAGCAGCCAACCTCCAAGAATTGCCCAGCTTGAATTGGTGTAGCCCTCGCCCGCCTGTAGCAGTAGCAGCAACAACAGTGATGGTGCTCATCCGCTGCCGGTGTGCGAGAGGAGGAACCTCGCCTAGGTCCCCTTCTGCTTGATTGCCGCTCCCGCAACCTTGCCATGGAAACCCCTCTGTCTTCCTTGTGAACCTGAGGTGAATTGTAAGACCATGCACAGGGCGGGTCTCTCCACAAGTCCCACTCAGGCGTGACAACCTCTGAGCCACCTTTGCCTGAGGGAGGAATTTCTCTCCTCGAAACCAGTTTGCCTTGAATGCTCGTGATGTGCAGCTCCCATCTAAGGCATATGCCTGAATTGCTGCGACGGGAAGCCAAGACTGCTTGGCAAGGTGGTAGGATAACCGTCCACCCAGAGATCTGCCGCGTCTGCGTCTCCTCAACCTCACCATGCCAATGCGCTCGCATCTGCCCCTCTGCACCTTGATATCCTACCTCATTCCTTCGTTGCAAACGAGCAATAACTGCGACCTGCCACTCCATCTATTCCTTCTGCTCTGCATTGAATGCCCAGAGCTCGGGCTGTGGAGTATTAAACTTTGACGGCTAATTCCCATTAACCATTCTCATTAGCACGGGGCGGCACATGCTGGGCATGTGGCTCGACCTCCTGTGACGTACCAGCACCCGCATCCGGGGAATTATCCAGAAATATTAATTACATTAGATGTCTAGAAATGCTTCTTCAGGGGTGCAACCCTTAATAACTTGTGAAGGGAGTTATTTATACAACAATAGGACGAAAAATATCCTGGACTGCTTTTACAAAAATAGATTATTAACAATAAAAAATGAAACTGCCTAATGATCTGACACTATTTTGGTGTGGCGTTGTTTGATGACTATTACTAAAAAAGTTGAAAAATGGTTGAAGCTAGCTGACTATTCCCTCAAAAACTGAATGTTGTTCAATTATCCTTAATCAAGTAAATCCATTAATTCTTCCCAGCATTTCTTATCTGGGATAGAAATCTTTGTTATCCTCCTATAGATTTCATCCATCTCAGTGTATTTAGTAAAAGTTGGGTTTACCAAAAAATATGCTTGATTTCATCCAGGATGAAGAAAGAATCCCCGATTGTTTTTACTATGAGAGCTGGTGTTGTTGATCCTTTGATATTGGAAACTAAAGCTGCATGGGTGCCCACCTCTGTTAACTTCTTGACATAATCCTCAAGGTAAACCCTTGCTAACCAAAGGTTCAATCCTATTGAAAACTCTCTTAACTATGTTGTTAACATTGCTGCACTTTTCTTGTAGTTGAAGGGTGAGATTTTCCTTAGTGATAATATTCTTCACCTCTAATATCGTTGCAGTTCTATCGTTTATTATTAATTCCTAAAGCTCATAGTCATCCTTGGAATTTAGAAATTTGATTATATCAGAGTTAGTCTCTGGCATATCCTCCAGCTTCTTAGTTATGGTTTCCACTGCTTCCAGAGCTTTTTCCAAGAGATATTTCTGATTGAATATTATCTTAGTGGAACGCCAAATCTCCTTGATTTCTTCTATGATTTCTTCCCACGGAATTTCTTTTGTTAAACCCAACTTGTTTCCTATGAAGGAATCTGTGAGTTCTCTATGCAAGGTTTCCACTTGGCCTTTGAGTTTGTTTGTTTCAGTTGTATGTGAACTATTTGATATAGACTTCATAAGCCGTAATTATTTGAGTTCATCCTTTAGTTTATTGATTTCTCCTGTCTAGATAGACAGGTTCTGAATAGCTTCAGTAAATTGTTCAGCTCCTTCTGTTGTACCTGTTCTTGATGTAATGGCTGAAGTAGAAACTCTGGTGATGGGAACTGCTACAAGAGAAACTACATCCACTGAAGTTTGAATGTTCTTGATAGCTTCCTCCTTCTTCTTAACCAATTTCTCCATCTGATCCTCCATTTGTTTTATTTTCAAATTATGTTCTATGATGAGCTTCATCATATCTATCTTTTGAGTCTTTATCTCCTCGATTTCTTTGGCCACTGGATCCTTAGATGCTGATAGTTTTAGTTGTATCTTTAATGCTGCAACATCAGTGTTCTTTTTCTTAATGAGCTCCTCTGCAGCATTTATGTTTGAGGGATCATATCCCATCCTTAGCACTAGGTGTTAAGTGGATAAATCGTTCTTGCGGACAAGACCGATCTCCCTAGTATCAATTAATATCTAGCAACAAGCAGGACAAGCAAATCTATTTTTCTCTAAATATATTTCGATTCATTGATACAAACTAAGATGTGTTTTAGATCCTACCTTAAGTCCAACGCTAGTTTGTGGCAGCCTTGCTCCAACAGCTCCAAAGAGTTTCCTTTTAACAACCTACAAACACAAACAAGCACACATCAAAGAACACCTGCATAGCTAATATAATAAATCATGTTCATCATAGTGATCAAGGAGTCTATGAAATAAACCATTAAACACAACTTATTGAGAGAAATAAACTTGATTGTATTAACTTTGAGAAATAAAAACTTTACAACCTTGGTGCCTTGATGCTGTACAAGCTCTTCCCAGGGTCCAGGTAGGAATCTCCTCTATTTTGATAAGCCTCACTCTCTCCCAAATGAGATCAAAAGGTATGTGATCTTTCCTCTCAAAAGCTCAATTAGGAAGACTAAGTTCCAACAGCATATACCCTAAAAAATATTCAGCTTTTTAACCTCCCAAGTAACTAGCCCAAAGCCTCATTTTATAGTGCAAAGGAACGAGGTTACCAGGTCCACCATTGAAGGGATAGAGTCCTCCTTCAAGGGGATAAGCTCCTCACATCAAGGAGTTAGCTCCTTAAGGAATGGGATGCATGCACCCTCAAGGAACGAACTTTCCAGCGTAAGATTCCATCTAGAAGCTTCCAGAATTGATTCAAAGTGAGTTTTTAAGAATAAACTCGCGCCTTTTTAACTTTTACAGGGGTTCGCACCCATACATGCAGATACAGAGCGGTCAGGTGCACCGAGGACGTGGCAAGTGGGTGCGGCACCGCAGGTAATGCTAAGAGAAAGTGCGAAAACATAGTTTTAGAGATTTTTAAGGACTTTCTCTCATTTTCAAAGCTTGATATTCAGAGTTGAGGTTTAAGACTTGCAAAGGAGGTATAAATGAGTGGTGATAGACTCATATTGGTTACAGAAAGTCATGGTGACAATTTTTCGTGTAACAGATTGCCCCCTAAAGCGTGAAGTCTGTAATAGATGAGGATGGTTTTTGTCATCTATGAAGAGTGAAGTGCTTTATCATTTCAAGGATCTTCCTGTGGATACCCCAGTTGGAACCTGTAAAAACATTAAATCAAAATATATAATATATATATATATATATATATATATATATATAGTATATATATATATATGATCATATCATCGTGAGGTAGGCATTCCCATACTCAGATCAAAACTGACTAGAAACTATCTAAACTGCTCTAATACAGGAATGATTTTGTAATACATCACAAGTATAAACATATGTAGACACCGTATGGGTGCAACCATCTGTTTATGAATAGTCCACTGTATAATGAATAACAAAATTCCTCGCAGCCTAGATGGTGGAAACTAGATCCAGGGTCTTCATTTCTTCTTCCCGAACTAGTACAATTCTATCCATGTGAATGAATGTGTCGAAGTCGAACATGGCAGAAACCACTTGATTACTGGTCAATGGTGTAAAACGTTAACAAGTGTGAGAGAAACCACCATTTATGTCAATGGCCCTCAAAGTACTCAGTACAATCCATGAAATGTGAATGAATGAGTCGATGTCGAACACGTCACAGAATCCTTTGATCGAAGGTCAATGATGCAACCTGTCGTCAAAGGTGAGAAAACTGCCATTGAGGCATGTAGATTCTAAGGTACTGACGATTTCTAGATCATCTTTCTAGATAATGAGTCAGAGTCGATAGAAAGCGATCTGTCGTAGGCAAGCCCACAACACGAAATCATAGATCAAGTTTGAAGAAAGATATTTGGCAAGGACTAACTCAGGGATGGTCAAAATGGATGACAGGTAGTTTGCAAATGAATGGTTTATTTGAACTGACCTCTTGAACACATAACAACACTGCAGATGGTTTGGTTACAATTGACCCAAAGCTAATACCCAGAAACCGGCTGAAGTCTTTCAATAAGGTTTGATTAATTGTTAGCAAAAGGATTTCCCAACCCAGGTGAACAAAAGTGTCGTGTTCAAGAGTGGTTGACTGCTTTTCAGAAGACAAAGTATGACAATCAGGTTCATTTTTCTCTCTTTTCCCCCACCATTTCTGGCAAGTACCTCTTTATTTTTGACAAGCTTGAGGAGGATAACATTTGCTTGATTATAAGCTCATCCTTCGGATGAGTCCAACTTAGTTTAAAATTCGAACCCTAATAAGGAGTAGTCCATTCCTGTTTGTAATTGAACAAGTCCTTTACTGTTAAATTTTAGCGAGTCTAGTTTAGGAGAAACTCGGTGTTTTTCAATTTTAGGGAGTCAAAAGAAAAACTTAAGAAAACTCCATGGTTGTCCTTTTTCGTAAATTTGTGTCTCCCAAGCCCGAAAAAGTATAAAATAATACTTGAGAGAACCGCTTGACCATTACGATCAAGGAGTACTTTTCATAATTAGTGCCTTCAATCTAAAAAAGTAAAAAAGCGATCGAAAACACGTCATTTTATTACCAATATCGAGCTTGAAACGACAAAAGTCTAGCAATCTTTTCATGTTTATACGGTCAGAAAAGAGCTGTAAGTGGACCGTCCTTTTAATTCCATTTTAACAAGTCTAAAAAGAAAAACTCGACAATCTTTTCATATTTTACGAGTCAGAAAAAAGCTTCAAGAGGACTCTTATGTTTTTTTGTTGAAAATGATCAATTCTTCCTGAACACACAATATTCTGTACACAAACTGCAAACATTACTCATATCTGTTTAAAAATAATAAAAATGTACCAAAAGTAACATTTTTAAAGTGAAAAATAAATAAATTAAAAATTCATTTATTCAAAAAATCTTATAAAAAGGGCTTTTACAAGTTCATTTTTACCGTTTGCCTTTGGAGTAAAAAGTAAGAGCTTTTGGTAAGAAAACGTCCTGTGAAGATTGCGGAAAATCTGACCGCTGGAATCAAAAACCATCCGCTCCAGGTAATCCACATCATCCTTGACTTGCATTTCATCCGTTTCATTTTAATTTTTAGGACTTTAAAATTCGTTTTTTAAAGAAAATTCAGGTTAAAAATCACTCGCGGTGGTTGCGCAGGCGTACCATGCGTACCTTGCGAACCCCGACTTTTTCGTACACGGGAAGAAGTCGGGGTTGCGCACCTGCCTTTAAGGACGAGTGCGAACCTACGCACTGTCCCTAACATGGCAGGTGCGAACCCCGCGAAACGCGTTTTGAAACCATAGATTCTTTCATTTCCGCCCAAATGTTTTGAAATTACAAGATTCTAATCCGCCTATTTTGTCATGCAGATACAAAAGATGCTTGTTTGGCGGGAAAGAGAACACGAAGATGTGGATCAAGCTGCATTACTCCATCCACCTTCAATACAGGCTTTAAGAGCATGCAAACTACTGAAATTTTGGGCCATACCTGGCATGAGGGCACAGGTAGACTTTCTATAATGGATGGTTGATAGGTGGAGCACGCAGGACGAGTGTTTCATCATTGGTGGCCACTGGCTCGAAATTGAGCCAGAGGACATTTATTTTCTAACTGGTTTGCCGAAGAGAGGCGAAAGATTATCTTAATTCGGATTTAGGCCAGGTGGCCAGTCTGTCACTAGTCTCCGACTAGAGTTTTGCAATGTCCAAACTGCGGACAAACGGATAGATGTTAAGACCATTACCCATCTTGAGCTCAAAGTGATTGCATTTACTATCACCAGACTGTGTGGAAGTGTAGCATTGCATCTAGCTACCAGTTCCCAAATACGCATGGCAGTAGACTGCTTCCGAGGCACCATCTTCAATTGGTGCGATGCTGTATTGGCCAATGTGAAAGGCCAATTGACTAGGGCAAAGAATGGACAACTAAAGAACTTTGGATATGGTTATTTAGTTGTGAGATTTTCCCTAGAGAGGGTACCTATGCTGGTTCCACAACAACTTACCGTTGAGGCTGGACTTCCCCGAGATCCTAGGGTTATGCATTGGGTTGCAGTCATGGCCCGTCATCCTGAGGAGGGCACTGAGGTTGTTCGATTCTCACTCGAGTATTTTCGTTGGTTAGAAAACCAACTGTTCATGATACAGGATTTTCCATATGCTGGGATGGATTATCGTGGTGATCCAGACATGGCTCTTCCACTGGGAGAGCAATGGGATGATACAGGTAAAAATGTTTTCAATATTTTCTAAATTTTTAATTTTTTGTTGTTTTTAAAATCGTCCAAAACTGATAGTAAAAAGTTTTAAATGCAGATGTGGGTCCACAACGACCAGCCGCTCTTCAGCCCTATGAGCGAAGACACCCTGCTGCCGCGGCACCAGCCCCACAGGACCAATTAGCAGAGACCTTGACCGAATTGGAGCATCACCTAGAGCGCTTGACAGGAGACATCCCAGAGACTACTATAGATGATATTCCTCTTAGGCTACAGCGCTATGTGATTGGGGTTCCAGGACCTTTTAGGAGGTTCCTTTGTAGGGTGGCCCGAGCAGTAGTTTTTTATCGTGATCATCATCAGGGATAGGATGATCGCCTTTGTAGACTTCATATTACATTTATATCTTTTTGTGCTATCATTTTTGTTGATCATAAGGTGTTTTTCAACCTATGATCAAAGACGATGTATATTTTGACAGAATTCTATGTTATGATATATTACTATTACTGGTTATCTTGTATAACATGTTTATGGAATGCTTTTAAATTTACTGTCTTGATTTATTGAAAATGTCTATTTAACATTTGAGAAGCAACTGAATCTACTAGAGTGTTTAAATATCTTGGAATATGTTGATATTCAATGTAGTCAAATTCACGTTCCAAGAGATGAACTTTCAAAAATAATCTTAATAATACTAGATTTCTAATGGCATAAACCCGGTTAAGCTGTAATACAACGAGTTCAGAATCTAACCTTACAATCAAACTCTGAATCCCAAATGAGATGGATTCAGATAATAACTCAATCACTACACTATACTCTGTAATGTTATTTTTTGTTTGACCAAGGCTTACCCCATGCATAGATACTAACTCGTCAGAGGGTGAATAGATAACCCAAGCTGCGGAAGAGATATTCTGTGTACTACGACAAGCACCATCAGCAAAACCAATGTATGTTTGAGAAGACGCCGACATCTGCAATATCAAGAGTAAAACCAAGATAAGTAGGAATAATGACAAAACACTCTCTAAACTAGGCACACTTACTAATCTAAGACACACCAACTTATAAAGAAATCTATCCTAACCAGAATCTCCACACCAAACTTTAAGCATAATATCTTTTCAGATAAAGCCCATTTCTGGGTTTACCTAAAGAAACACCGTCAAAATCTACTAATTCATAGGCCTCCTTGGCGAGCTTACGCTTAACAACAAAAGGACCATGCCACATGGGTACGAATTTTCCAGGCCCTAGCTTATCGTTAGCTTGATCGTATAATAAAACTAGGTCCCCCCTCCAAAAAATTACGAGGTCTCACATTTCGATCATACTGAGCTTTTATCCTTTTTGCGTGAGTCTCGATTGCTAATGCAGCATCACGTCGATTCTCATCTAATTGAGCTAAGTATAACAAACGTTTTTCCTCCTCGGAAGTAGCTGGAAGTAATTCTATGGCTATTTGCAACGACGAAATTTCGCATTCAATGGGTAACATGGCTTCCAACCCATAAACAAGCTGAAAAGGAGCGAAACCTGTTGATGTTTTGACTGAGGTTTGGTACGCCCAAAGCGCTGAAAATAACATGTTATTCCAATTCGACCGATGAATACCAATGATTCGTCGGATCATGGTGACTAGAACTTTGTTGATTGCCTCAACCAGACCATTAGCCTGTGGGTAATATGGAGTAGAGCTATCGTGACGCAGGCCAAGTTGATCTGCTAGCTCAGTCATCATGATGTTTCGGAAATGGCTCCCATGATCAATGATAATCACTTGAGGAACACCAAACCTAGCAATGATATGTTTGAAAACGAAAATAGCAGCAGTTTTTCCGTCTGCCGAAAATGTAGGCATCGCCTCGGCCCACTTGGTAAAATAATGTACCGCAAGGATGATATACGCATGCCCCCCGGTCGAGTGAGGGTTACATGTAATAAAATCGATACCCCGTTTTGCGAAAGGACCAACGGAAATTATAGGGTGGAGAGGAGCAGGTGGCGCACACATCTTTCAATCAAAAATTTGGCAATTGTGGCATTTCTGGACTGCATTAATACAATCTTTAAATAAGGACGGCCAGAAATAACCAGCGCACAATATCCTTTGGGCTGTGGCATACCCAGACATATGACCGCCACACGCTCCAGAGTGACAGTCATTCAGAACCTTCTCAACTTCCTCATGAGTTAAACAACGACGGAAAATAGAATCCACCCCACGACGATAGAGTGTATCTCCAATAATTTTGTATGGTTGGGATTGGAGACGAATTTTCCTTCATTGATATCGTGAAATTTCAGGGCGAAAAGATTGGGTTTGGAGATAGACAATGATATCCCCATAACATGGATCAAGAGTACTAATAAGAAACAAATATTCATCCGCAAGGGATTCTTCGGCCACAGTTTCGGTATCACTACGCGGGAAATCACACATTAATTCCGTGAAAAGCAAAGACTTATTTGACTTGGATTTTTCAAACTCCAGGTCAAATTCCTGCAGGATAACAATCCATTTGGAATACTTGCCCCCTAGCATTTGTTTAGTCAAAATATATGTCATAGGGTTACAGTTCGAAAGTACTGTGGTTTTGCATAGTAGAATGTAGTGACGAAAATGCTGGACAACTTGAACAGCTGCCAGAGCCAATTTCTCCACATGCGAATACTTCAACTCAGTCGGATTCAGAGTTTGACTAAGATAGTAAATCACATGTTCAGCATTGAATTCATCTTCCTGAACTAAAACCATTCCAATGGTGGAATGGGAAGTGGCGAGACACAAAAAGTAATCCTGGTTGTAGCTGGTAGGATGCAATAGTGGAGCATGGGTCAATGCGTGTTTAAGTGCATCAAAAGATTTCTGAGCTATCTCATCCCAAAATAATGGAGTGTTCTGTTTCAACAACCTAGTAAAACCTTTTGTTATTTCGGCGTAGCTAGGAATGAATCGACGTAAAAAGTTTGCTTTCCCTTGCAAACTTTGGAGTTGGCGAAGAGTCGAAGGCGGAGGTAATTTAAAAATGGCTTCAACCTTTGAAGGATCGACACGAATGTCGGCTTTCGAAATAACAAATCCCAGTAAGTGACGCGTTTCTGTACAAAAAACACATTTGTGCGGATTCAACCTAATTCGATAATGCCTACATCTCATAAAAATGGCTCGTAAATGAGTGACATGATCGAATCTACGTAATGAATGAGCAGGTAAATCATCGAGATAAGGTTGCACAATGTGCTTGATGTCGTGAAATGCGTAAGACATAGCCCTTTGAAAAGTTGCTCCGACGTTCTTCAACCCAAAAGGTAATTTGCAATAAGCAAAGGTCCCCCATGGACAAATGAAAACCGTTTTTGGTTGATCAGCAGGGAGTATGTTAATTTGATTATATCTCGAAAATCCATCCATAAAGGAGAAAATTTCACTGCCGCACAATCATCAATTATTTGATCGATATAGGGAGTTGGATAATTGTCTTTTGGACATGCTCGATTAATATCCCTATAATCAATACATATTCTTATCGTTCCTTGCTTTTGTTAACAAGAACAATATTCGATACCCAATCTATTAAAGGGATCAGATATACAAAACCTACTTTAAGTAATTTCTCAACTTTAGCATTAATAGCAGCAACTTTTCTTGGGTGTATCTGACGCAAACGTTGCCGGACGGGTTTAGCATCTGGGTAAGTTTTGATTTCATGGACAACAATTGATGGATCGATTCCTAGCATTTCTTCGTATGACCAGGCAAACACGTCTCATAATTCTTGAAAAGGGCTTTATAAGTTTGCATTTCCTTATCCGTACAAGAAGCACCTATATGAATGTTTTCAATAATTCCGGGTTTCACGGAAATGTCAATAGGAACAGTTCGAGAAATGTTTCCCAAATTCAACTCAGAATCAAGATGTTTCAATGGATTATGTGGTTCTTTGACATAATCAGTGGTAAAAATAGATGAGAAATCATTTTCAAAATGATCAAACTCAGGTAAAAACGAAGATCGATGATGAATCATCAACAGACAAAATCTCCCGAATTTTCTCATCAGTATGAACAGGTTCAGAAAAGGGTGTTGACTCTGAGGTTGAGATTGAAAGTGATTCCCCATGGACCACATTCATTGGATCAGTTTCGGTTGAACTATGGTCAGAAAACGACTGTACCGCCTGATATGCAACTTCAAATGGACTCAAGGGCATGGCATCACCAAATGAGTCTACCGTGGAATTGGAAGGAACGATCCAAGGATCATCAAGAATAATAGGTTCCGATGAAATCATATGAATGGTTGCAAAAGGAGGTGATACGTTCGGAGGAGGAAAGGAAAAAGTTCATAGTAAACCAGAATCTTTAACTAATCCCACCCCAACATCCTGATAAGGGATAGCTGTTTTACCAACATGTTGGACACTCTGAGAAGAGGTTGGGTCGGATGAAATATAATTCAACTGATCTATTGTAACGATCTTTCCATTATGAGGGAATTTAATGAGCCGAAAGACTGATGAAACAACAACAGTCATCACGTAAGACCAACTGCGACCCAAAAGAAGGTTGTAATATAGAGGGGTATCAACCACCTCCACATCTAGATTAACAGTTTTGCCTTCTACCCCTATAGGTAAATCCTACAGAATGCCATAAGGATGAAACCCTCGGCTGTCAAAAGCCTTCAAAATTGTCGGGGATTGGTTAAGTGTCGGAGAACTAAGCGATTTCCAACACGAAATCGACATAATACACGTTGAAGCTCCCTCATCAATCATAGTCCGAAAGCAAGGCCTGTTTTTTACTAACACTGGGATCTGGAAAGCCATTTGATGAGGTAAGCGAGGTGTACTATTCTCTAAATCGAAGATCATAAGATTGGAATCTTGAACATCAACTGCTCGTATAGCAGACAAAAGTAATTTACGCTGCGCTGGACATGATTGCAACACCTCCAAAGCCGACATTGCTGAAGGAGATATAGCTAAATCTTCAACAATGTTATATTTCTGAGCAGCTCTCGCATGTGGATTGAAAGCTGACTTTCGAAGTATACCTTTAGCAGGCGGTTTGATTACTAAGTCTGGATTAGGTTTCTCGATCTGTAATGGATCGGAACCAAGAGGAGTTGAAGTTGATGGGTTTGAACTAGAAGATTCTGGTTCCTTACCACCAACAGGATTCTTACTTCCATAATCTTGCGATCGCGTCGCAATCTTGACATGGGATATCATCATAATTGGTTCTTCTGAGGCATTTGAGGAAGAACCTATCATCTTACTATCTTGACTAGGAAAATGATCCTTCAAAACAGCAGGCGTTTGAGAACCTTTGACGATTTTCGAAACCTCAGCTCGATGTGGACAATCTCTTGTAAAGTGCTCCTCGTCACAGATGAGACAAGGATAGCGAGGTTTATGTTTCTTATCAGTAGATTCAGTTTTTTCTAGTTTCTCTTTTGCATTTTGCTTATTTTTCTTCTTCCCTTTCTTTTTACCGCCGAATTTGGATTTGGCCATAGAAGATTCTACAACGTGAATATCAATAGGATGTAATATTCCTCCCTTTAATAATAAATATAAATAATAAAAATAATAATATAATACAAAATAATACAAAATAAATATAATAATATATAAAAATAAATAATAAATAATAAATCACTTAATAATAAATATAAAAATAATAAATCATAAATGATATTTAAAAATATACAAGAAAATAAATAAAAATAATAAAAATGGTAATAACTATACTAAAGCTCTAAATAAGAATAAATAGAAATAAAACAAAGAAAACAATAAAAAAACCAGTAAAGCTATCAAAAAGAAGAGAATAAAACAAGAAAGCTAAAAATCAAAAGAAAAGTAAAGAAATAAAACAAGAAAGCTAAAAATCAAGTTGCATGTAGACACATGGAGTGTCTGCATGTGGTTCCCCTTCCAATGTTGTTCTATTTAATAGATGGTGAGGAAGATGAGAGGCATTCTTGCATTCCATCTTTCAAGATTCTATCTTCATTCTCTTGGGAGAATGGTGTTCTAAAAAAACTTAGAATCACTGGCAGTAATGTTGATTGAGGGTCGGGGGGCCAGTTGTAGCAAATCCTGCGCAATGAGCTTGGTTGGTTGGAGAGCGTCCCAAAACTTGTTGCGGTAGCCTACTTCTACCACAGGTAAGCACAGGTAAGCACAGGTAAGGACTCTTCATACGTTGAATTTAGTTAATTATTATATGTTATTTGGCTAGGTAAGTGCCACTCTGATTTAAATTTAATGTTAATAAGTTAATTAGATATTTATTTTGGGCTGTTACATATGGTATCAGAGTAGGTTTAACCCTTAGGGCCTATGGGCATCCGAAAAATTTATTTTGTTGGAATTTTTAACTTGACTTGTTTTAAAGTTACAGGTTGATTACTTCCAGGAGGCCGTATAATTTTTATAAACCCTCACTATGCCGTAAATTTCTTTATTCAATGCATACTTACTGCATAGTTATATTTTGATTGGTTTTGGTGATTACTTTTCTTTTTGACTTAGAATACAAATGGAGTACTATAACATGCTGATCACACCTTTTAAAATATCGTGATTTTCCTCATTTGTTGTGGAGATTTTGATTGATAGCAATTTTAGTGTTGTTTTCTATATTGATGGTGAAGATTGAAGGAATCCTAAAATACCACCCTTAGTCGTCAAGTCAATTCGTAGATATAGGTTGTCTTTCCATTCTAAATATTAAGATTTGATTATTCAGAAATTCATCGAGAAAAAAAAAAGCTGCATTGTAGTTCTTCACTCCTTACGTTGCAGGTGGTTTGGACAAATTACACTTGTTTTGTTGGCTTGACTGGTTTAGCAATCTAGGGTTGGACCATGTGAAGTCATGTGGCTAATGATCGACGGTCATATTTCTAGCAACTGAGCTAACGGTGGAAAATCATACTAAGGTAATGATATAAAGAAATCAAATTGTTTCAATGTTTATTTGGTCTTTTTTTCCCTTGCTTACGGCAGTGAAGGTGTCTCTCCTCTTGGTGATCTTGCGAGGTTTTTTGGTAATGATTTCTTGTTGGAAATCCTTACAGGTGCCCTTCATAAATTGGTGTCGAGTTCATATCCTTTGTAAATTGTGCTATTCTTCAATATTGCTCACGTTTTGACAATATATATATTTTGTCCTTACAGTTGGAGAATGGAATTGGCTAAGTTCATTTCCAGCGAAAGAATTATTTATTAAAGCCTTTCGTTCCATTTAGTATTCGTTTCATAGAGCTTTAGTATTCGTTCCATTTTTCTTGTTTTGTGCGTAAGCCATCACGACACTAAGAACATTTTCTATTCGATTTTTCATTACCATCATAGGAGTTTCGTTGGATTTTCTTATTTATCTTGTTTCCCAGATTTCACTAGAGATTAACGCTATCTCAGGGCTATGGACATGTCAATTCACTATCCCTATGCATGAGCGTAGAAGGACTGTAAGTGTTGTTATTTATTTATTTATTTATTATTATTATTATTATTCAATTGTTGACTTGTCATTTGTCTATATTAAACATGTAAAATAAACTCTCTCACGATGTTTGACTGAGGAATCTGTTGAGTTCTTTTATGAATTTATTACTTCAATATCAAATGCATGTATGTAAATATTGTAAGGTTAGTAGGACTCATTGATATAATGATTCCACTTTGGAGTTTATACACACACACACACACACACACACACACACACATATATATATATATATTATTTTAGCCTATGATATATCAGTTTCGGTCCATCTTATGGCGCTTTTCTATTAGTATTATACAATATTAATGCACTCGATTCTAATTTATATCGCTCCCTTTATAAAGATGATTATCCTATATGTTTTTTTTAATGCCACTTCCTTATTTATATTTTCCACCATTCATATGGAAACTTTATCCATTAAATAACAGTATATTATATAAGATTACTTTATAATTTATCTCATGTACTTCATGAGTTTTATTTATAGTACTAATTACTTGTTTAAAATTTTTTAATTTCACCATGTTCATTATTGTAATTAGATACAAATATTGCTTATTTGAAAAGAAAAACAGAAAGATTTAATGTGTAGGGTGGTTTTCCATATTTACAACCATCTAACTTTCAATAACATTATTTCCAGAGAATTATTGTTACTACGTTAAGCAACACAACACATTCTTAACATGTGAAGTGTTGCTCAATGTGGATTTTGAATATATTATTGATGTATCTAATAAAGCTCATTACAGAGATGAATTCCGAAAGAAGCATCTTGCCTTGCGCTTCTGTAGGACGATTGTTTCATCCCTTCGTATTTATTTTCGTTTCTGTTTCCATTACTGGAACCATGAGAAAGAAAATTTTGTGGTGACTGATACATTTTAAGTTGAGTTGATCACAGAGATTAATTTACAGTGACCAGTTTTGGCGACCTTATCAATCGTTCTGAGTCTGATGCAACAGGGAGAGGTATTTAGATTTGTAAATTGAATTCGGATTAACGAATGTTTCAAATCACAATGTGAGGTTGATCAGTATGGGCAGATTTCTCGACATTATTGTCGAAAGGAACAATGGAATTTGCAGGAACACGCATAGCCATGGCCACAATTTTACAATCTTCTATCTTAGGCAGGCAATTTTATGGCTAATTGTATTGTAATTTAAGGGATTTGAAATGGTGTTACCTTCGCGGGTGCGCTTGTAGGCAGACCATATAATTAATAAAACGATTATTTTTTGTGTTGGGGAGGAATAACCTTCCCAGTCATCCGATCCGGTTCTGGGTCGGGTGGTAGTGTCTCTTCTTTATGGTGTGAAACATTTCTTTGGTTGCTTGATTTCTTAAAATTCCTTAGAGTAATCATTTAATAGCCATAAGAATCTCAAGATACATTCAATAAATTTGTTAAAACGATTTATTTTGTTAAAAGCAGTCCATTTAATTCTTCTAACATAAGTTATGATTGCTTAAACAAATACTCACAATATTTCACTCTACAACACATAATTTCAATTTATCCTAGCACATAAGGTCATGAATCTGTAGACTTAATATTGGTGTGACATATCATTTCAAAAGGCATGGTGAATTTTATTTCATAATTCAAGTACCTTCTTAAAACAATATTGCCACTAATATTCTTAAGCTTTACTCATTGGAATTTTGATTTTATGTTGAGACAAATTCTCTAAGTTTTAATACTACAAAATTAGTAATTATTGATAATTTGCATAATCAATTACACAGTTTCAAATTTGGCAATGGTTTGATTGCATGCCGAGCAGTAGGGGAAAATATATATAAAACAGTAGATTGAAATGAATCAAGAATCTTCAAAACTTTGTTGAATAAATTTGGCATGGTTAATACTTATCTGGTTAAAAACTCATTGCAACAATAATCTAAGTATTTTGGCTCTTATTTTATGCTTCTTCAGTGATGAATCTTGATATTGAATGACTGATTACAGTGTCTGGCTATCATTGCATGCATATGCGGGTGACTTGATGTCACTGTTAGAAATCTGATATTTTTAGAGGTCGGATATAGGTCTGATCTTGACATTACCATGATATATTACCTTTGTATTGGCACTAAGCTTGAATCTAGATCATTAGTACTCCTTATCTTGCATTCAGTGATCATTTAAAAAGTGAATTAGTGGATTGATTGGATCATCTAGTGACTCACATCACATTACAGTTTTTCCTTAATTAGCTATCCAATTTGGTATCTAAGAACTGATATATTCTTGGCAATAAGCTACAACAATCGGATTCTTGACAGTAGAATAACGTTGGTATAACTTAAGGTTTGGTGCATTCATTAGTTCCTCATTGGTTTTCTCACGCATCATTATAGACAGCAGATTCTTTGGTTCTTTGTTCGCATTAGAATCTCATTACATGGTAAAACCACTATCTCATTTTCTTGAGTTGATTGTCCTCTTATCATTTTCTAAATATAAAAAGTGCTATAATCAACTACAACGGTTCTCTCCATTATAACCATATAACAAAGCGAAAATCTAAATGAGTCACATAATTAAAGATATAGTTTTATTATGACTCATTGAGTCATTGGAAAAATATATAATCTTGTAATCTTGGATGGTGATAATCTACCCATAATTGACGATGTATAATTCTCTGAAAGGTTGCACTATTGAAATGGTATACCGACATGTTTTTTTGTAACAAATCTTTAATGCTGGTGTAACTACTCACCACCGGTTCATTTTACTACACAGTTTACATAGCACTTGAAGTATTTGGATAATTGAAGTTGAAATTTGTCACCAATTAAAGTGCTCTAAAATAGTGAAATCTGTTCCAATTCACAATGGATAAACTCTGATATATTATTACCTTTAGTTGATCGTTGTTCACTTGCATCTATTCAATCTGATCTAAAAACATAGAGATAACATTCCTTGAATGTTGATCATACTATTCACTAATTATTTGGGTTGGATTGCTGTTCTCATTGTCCTTTAGCAATAACAGTTGCTTGGCATTTCTCTGGTCTATTATTGCAAGAACACAACTCTCTCAATATGATCTAATAAATTTAATTTTGCATTGCAATTTCCATGCAGATTACATGTATTTGCTCATTTACTACTCATATCATTTGTATATTAAACATCATCAAGCTACAGGATGGTATATGTCAATCTCAGTGGAAAATCGTACAGACTTGGATTTCAGTTTAGATGTTGAGTATAATGTTACATGAGGTTCGTGATTCAAGGTTAATTGCATATAATGGTTAAAGTTGTCTAAAGAAAAATGGAAAGGAGAAACTTGAAATTTTTTTAAGGATGATAACTAAGGTGATCAGATAATTAAGGTGGTAGAGAAGAAGTATCACAACAAAGATAATAAATCAGTAAGAAGAGACAACCTATTTTGGAACATAAAAGAAGAGTATTGTGGTATTTTGGAACCTAATGGAAGGATTTGGTATAAACATAACTTGGTACTCTAAAAGTGTCACTATAAGGTCGATCTAGGGATGATGAACATAAACAAGAAAATATTGGCAATCAACCAATGAAGTTGAATAATTATGGTAATAATTTTACGAAACTTGGACGGTATGATAAAATGATTGGAAAAGATAAGTTGTGTGCGTGACAACATCTATAACAATTTTCCATCTAATGGGAAAACCCCATTGAAAAGTTTTCCGTAGATGAATAACTATACGAAGGGACTAGGGATAGCAAGACGTATGATCAGGTAATTTTATTATGTTGATAAGAGGATTACATTTGATAGCTATCTTAATGAATTTATTTAGCAGATATTACCCAAGTTGGAAATAGTAACAACATTTCCAAGGTATATCAGTGCTATAGGAGAGGAGGAAAAACACAATGATTGGAGATGAGAAATTCAAGTCAATTTAATAAAATAGAATGAAGTGAAGAAAATTCCATTTTTGAAGCCAGAAGACATGGAATAGTAGGAAATCAAGACAAGGAGAAAAAAAAAAATAACAATATATATCTATGAATATCGGGTAGGAGGAAAGGAAGGGATGTTCTATCAAGAAGAAAGTTCTTTTAAAGGTATTAATGAGTAGAGCTAGAAACATGATGGGTAATGGTCATAATGATGTGAAGGTATGAAGTTGCATGATAAACAAGGAAGACATAGGAAGGAATGTTGCTAGAAATTTTATACGGATACCTTGAGAAGGATTCCACATAACACCTCATATTTAAGTTTCTCATGGACAATGATGGTAGTAGTGTTTCCAACTGTTTCAAAATCTAAAATAATGATACTATTTAATAAGAAAGAGTCTTTTGCCGCTTGAGGAAACTGAATTTATGATAAAGCAATCAAGTGGTATTGAGATACGAACTTTACGAACTTGACGAGATATGAAAATATTTATGTGGATGAAGTGTTAATTGAGTCAACATGGATCAACAAATCCTCGTGCAAGTAAATTAAACATGATATAAAATTAAATCATGATGAAAAAATGTTTATATGCAATTGCATATAGCGGTATTGGAATCAGTAAGCCAAAGGGTAAATGGATGTAAAATCAAGGGATTTTTAATTTTGAGATAGATGATTTAAATAATGATGGTATCACTCGTAATATCTTAAACAATGAATTTCACCAAAAATTTCCTTGGGGAAGGAAGAATATATGATGAGAGATTAAGACTCATGATGATAAGGCTCATATGAAATTTAAAGATGTACTTAGATGATTATACCATTGGTGTAACTGGTCAACTACCTTGTAGAAAGAAGTCGAACTGATTATTGAAAAGTACTTGACAACTTGATGAAAACATATTGACGATGTTTCATGCTATCATAATGATGTACATATGGTTCTTATAGTGATAAGGCATCTATACGATAATAGCGATATGCATAGGTATTATGACGTTATTTCAAGGTATATTGACATTTTTATATACTACATGATGATAGGTATTTAATGTTCAATACTCATGATGGATATGATATGCATAACGTGGCATAGGAATTATGATGTTATAATATGAGGATTATTGACATGTGGTTCATTTATGTGAACTCATGATATGTCTTGATATAATTATGTGATGGTATAATTGAAGCATCCGATAGTTCCGTACAAATCTATGACATGTGTGAGCATGCAGTTCCTTATTAACAAAGATGAACGTCTCATGATGACATGCAAGAGTTGGCATGTGGATTATTTCCTATGATACTATGATGGTATGGTTAACGCATTGGATGCATGTTGAGATGTGATGATTCACAGGACTCCACAAATGGGCCGCGAGGGCTGCTTTATTTGATGATCTCATGCGAGCCCATACGCACGAGGGAGAATAAGTAACACCATATGGGCTGGGGACAAAACTCAATCAACACTACATATGCCAGTGGTTCCTTTGTCTTGTGTATAGCTCTTGATGGATAGCTCTAGAAGAGCTATGGGACCATCTTCAGGAGGCCAAGTGCCTGATGTTCTAGGCTAGGTGCCTGTTATTGGATTGGGATGCCGAAGTTTGGAAGGGATGTAAAGGACTTCGATGCCTGGGCTGTGCGCCTTAGTAGTTGTGGAGGGAGTAGGCCAGCCTTACGAGATGCCCGGGGTCATTGAGTACCGGACCGGATGCCTGCCTTAGGGAAGATGAGGTCTGAGTCAGGCGCGAGCCTTGGGGCCAGCCTTGGACTAGGATACAGACCGGGTCAGGCTTAGCCTGGTGCCGAAAGTGGGAAAAGCGACAGAGAATTCCTTGAGATTTCCCGGGGTGGGGACTTTCGATGCCTGCTGT
>APFE031382426.1:60412-77809 GCA_000404065.3 Pinus taeda | reverse complement strand
GTCTATGAAATAAACCATTAAACACAACTTATTGAGAAAAATAAACTTGATTGTATTAACTTTGAGAAAGAAGAACTTTACAGCCTTGGTGCCTTGATGCTGTACAAGCTCTTCCCAGGGTCCAGGTAGGAATCTCCTCTATTTTGATAAGCCTCACTCTCTCCCAAATGAGATCAAAAGGCATGTGATCTTTCCTCTCAAAAGCTTAATTAGGAAGACTAAGTTCCAACAACATATACCCTAAAAAATATTATGCTTTTTAACCTCCCAAGTAACCAGCCCAAAGCCTCATTTTATAGTGCAAAGGAAGGAGGTTACCAGGTCCACCATTGAAGGGATAGATTCCTCCTTCAAGGGGATAGCTCATCACATCAAGGGGTTAGCTCCTTAAAGAATGGGATGCATGCACCCTCAAGGAACGAACTTGCCAGCACAAGATTCCATCTAGAAGCTTCCAGAATTGACTCAGAGTGATTTTTTAAGAATAAACTCGTGCCTTTTTAACTTTTACACGGGTTCGCACCCATACATGCAGATACAAAGCGGTCAGGTGCACCGGGGACGTGACTAGTGGGTGCGGCACCGCAGGTAATGCTAAGAGAAAGTGCGAAAACAGAGTTTTAGATATTTTTAAGGACTTTCTCTCATTTTCAAAGCTTGATATGCAGAGTTGAGGTTTAAGACTTGCAAAGGAGGTATAAATGAGTGGTGATAGACTCATATTGGTTACAAAAAGTCATGCTGACAATTTTTCGTGTAACACTAGGTTTTCTAAGGATTGAATCTTGGTATCCTTTGCTAACAAGGAGACCTTCTCCAACTTTAATTGTGGCTGAATATTGGCCAATGTAACCTACATTTTTTACAAACTCATAACAGTGTTTTTCAAGGTTGAAGCAATCATCTATCCAGTTTGTTTGTGCATCTCAATTTGATGAATTAGATGCACATCCTTGACATTGAACTCAAAAGAAGTGTGTTTCTGGTATTGTGTTGCAGTCCTGGGCTGAGGAACTTGGGCCTACAAGAAAGACATTTGCATCTTCCCCTTCTCTAAGTCGAAGACTAAAAGAAGCCTGGCTTGAGAGCTGGAAGAATGCTTCCAAAACTGGGTGTAAGTATTCAACTTCAATTCTTCATTCTTTCTTTTGATTTCACTAAAGACATGGAAGATGTCTTCCTCTTTGTTCTCTGGAATGCCTCCAACAATTTGGACTATCTGTTGTTCATGAGAAGTGGTAGGTTGAGTTGGAGATTGTGTAGACTGTGAATCAATATTCATAGAGACCCTTTGTTTCTTTTTCCTATGAAAGACTTTGAGGCCTTGGCTTGTTGTCTCCATTGCAGGTGAAGATTGTTCTTCCCTCCCTATATTGGTAGTATTTTCCTGTGCAATCGGAGTTTGCATATTTGATGTAGAGACTATGTGCTCCTCAGCCTCTTGGAGGGTATTCTTTGTCCATTCCAACTGATTCGTGAGTTATTCTCTCAGGCCTAGCTATATGATGATATGGTGTGAGCTTATTTTCCACCCTAAGTTTGGAGATGACTCCCAATGGATCATATGACCAAAATAAACTGAGAGAAAATTTCATTTCTTTTAACAGCTTATCAGCTTCCTCCCCTGCTGCCCTAGTATTACAAATGAAGGGACCAACTTGAGCTTTAAGCTTAAATTGTGATTTATTTTTGGCAACTACAAAATGTACTTCATCTGCATTCAATCTTTGCCTTAAGTAATCCAGTGCAAAGATTCTAATAGGGAGGTACTTTGGCAGTTTGTAGGGTGGAAGCTAACAACCAAAAACCCTGATTTCTGTGTAATTTTGTTAGCAATACCAATCTCCTGTCGCAGCTTGATCTATGAACTAAATTTCTTTGAAAATCTCCTCACTGATCCTTGGTAATGAGTTCTTCTCATAAGGTTGAGGACTGGATGAATAAACATTTCTATGAACATCTTGTATGTGAATTCTTATTTCTCCTTCATCCCCATTGAAGTCCATAAAATCACTGACTTTTGTTGTCCTTCTTCATCAAGTTTCTTCAAAGGAAATGGGAATTTGTCTCCTTGAAAATATATAAAAATATACACAATTACTGAAGCATACTTGAATACTTCTTCAATGTTAAATTTGACAAAATGCTCATGTATGGTTTCAACTATGAAATGACAAATCATAAATAATAGTAGGCTTAGAATCAGAAGAAAACATGGATAAAAAACCAAGGATGGCTTCATTGACTGACATATTAGAGTGATAACCAAGAAAATAGGATAGGATAGTAGTAATATGTCTGGTTCTATCAGGAAACGTAGATGAATCATAAGGGGGATTTCTCTTTGGTATAGGACAACCAATTGCTAAAAACAGTACGAGGGTCTAGGATCTCTTGGTAAAGTCCAGTTTGTTATAAGCTTCTATCAGGTTTTCATGAGAAAAAGGATGAGTTGGTATAGTGGCAAGGGCTTGCAACATTTTCTCAATTGAATCAACATTAATGGGATAGAAGATTTCTCTAGTAGGTGAGATAATTTCTCTTGGTTGGGATCATAGGATTCATGGAATTTTATCACAAACTCTAGAGCTTTGTGTATTTGTGGAAAAATATAGTGGGGTAATTGGGATTCCTAGAGCCTAATTTCATCACTCTAGTCAATTAGCTGCTCTTCCCACCAGCAATAAATTTCAAATAAATCAAATTGAGAAGAAGTCTCAATGATTATGCAATCCTTGTCAACTAATGGAGTATCGTGGAAATCAACCTATGGGTGAATTAGAGGATTTGAAACTTCTGCAATCGTTTTTCCTTTGGGAGGCATTTTGTCAAATGAAATTGTGGACTATAAATGACAAAATGGTAAAAAGAGTTACTAGAGTGGTGACATGCAACTGACAAGTGGACCTAGAACATGAATAGGACAGGTGTCTCAACTATATGAACAGGCGGGTTTGAAGAATAATCCTGGTCGCAAAAGTTAATTGTGTAACCTTTGAAATGCATGACACAGTGTTTATAAAGAGAAAAATGGAGTGGCAGGGTGGCGCCAAACATTTGAAAATTCATTAATTATCCAACGGGTTAATTAACGGACATTTGGTTATAAATGCGTGGGAGCAGAAATGAATGTGCAACGGATAGGAAACAGATGATTGGACGAGATATATGAAGTGAAGCGTGACGTGGAGGTGACATGGGGCAGCAGTAAATGGCTATGAAGGATATCGCATTCGGGGGTAAGACAGAGTGGTTTGTGGTTTTGGGATTTCTAGTCCGGAAAAACTAAAAGGTAATTTTTACGGTTTATGTAGGCGGTATTAAAGATTGCGCATTTCACACCCCCCCCACCCGCCCACCGATAAACTTTGAACAGAGAATGAGGTCTAAAAGGGAGTGTGGGTTGTATGATTGTGGAGGAGTGTGCAAGATGAGAGGTGAGGTGGAGATAATTTAACGTGTGAGTGGGGAATGAATGATGGGGTCGCAATATGATAGGCGAAGGTGGCGGCTATGGTTCTATATGATTTAACAAATGGAGTGATAGCATATGAATGAAATAACATAAGGTCAAAAGTTTGGTTATTCGAACTCCCATCATCAATATGTTTCCTAATGTTTTGATCTTTAGGAAATAACCATTTCAACATTTCAAACTTTCACATTTCTACCTACCCTTTTATTCCTAACATTTTTATTTATTCTTTCAGAGTGCATTTGAACTAGCAACCCAATTCTTTTTATGAACAATCTATCTCTATATCTTATTTCCTCCATTGGCTCAAATTAAACTGTTGAGCCAATTTATTTTCTACCTATGAGAATTAATTTAAAACAAATCCAATTATGATGCAACTGTATAATTGCATAAAATAACCTAATGTGGTATCTAAACAAACTGCACACAATTATTATTTTTCAAACTGAATTTAGAACAAAGTAGTGCCATTTAGATTTGCAACACTTTCAGAGTTGATTTCTTTTTTTTTTTATGTCTAACCTAACATTTTATTTTTGCCTCCATTTTTTAGGGAATGTACCCTAACATTTTATTTGATATGGACATATTTACCAAGATATTTTCCTAACTTTTTTTATTCAATATTCTTTTTGTCCACATCCTATCTTAAAATTTTGTAAATATATTTTCATTTTTTGTCTAATTTATTCTAACTTATCAAAACCAAAAAATGCTACAACATCAGCTCCAACTGGGGACTGCTTTCTCCTGTAGAATGCAAAGAACCTGCAGACCCATGTGCCTTCTCCTCGGGCTATGGAGTCCTTTGCTATAAAAAATCTCACTGACAACTTGAAAAGTAAAAGAAACTGGAATTTTTACAATGAAATGTATTCCAACTTCTTAGTATTGAATGAAATGTTTGAGAAACCTTCCATTTACAAGATAAGTGGAATATAGTCCCTCAATATTTTGTAGCACAAAAGTGTTGTTGCCCTTCACTTAAGAAATTGCTAAAGGAACAAACCATAGGTTATCAAACTTGCTATGCTTTCCCTTTTCCTCCCTCTTGGAGTCCCATATTAGAACTAGGTCAACTTTCCTAAAATCCATTTCCTTGGCTCTTCTGTCAAACAGGATTTTCATCTTATTCTGATATTTCTTCAATTTCTATTGAACTTCATCTATGTTTTCATTTGGTTCAATAATCTGATTTATCCTTCTTGAAAAATCATTAGGTTCATCTATTGAGTCCTGCAAGAATTTTAAAACTAGGAAAGCCAAATTGATGGCAAAATTTGCATCTTTCCCATAGACTAACTGAAAAGGAGATTTCCCAATAGATTTTTTTCAAGTTATTCTGTTTGCTCATACTGCATAAATTAAATGAGAGTCCTAGCTCTTTTTGTGATCTGCTAGGGTCTTTTTGATTACCTTCACCAGACTTTTATTTGAGGATTCTACAAGGCCATTACCTTGAGGGTAGTATGGCGTTGAATGATGTAACAAAATCTGATATTTCTGGAAAAACTCAATCATTTTAAGAATAAAGAATGTTGTTGCATTATTTGTGACAACTTGAGCTAGGCAACCAAACCTGGATAAGATATTTTCTTCAATGAATTTAATTACTACTGAATCGGTAGCATTTCTGACTGGAATTGCTTCCACCCATTTAGTGAAGTAGTCTATTGCTGTGAGGATCCATATTTGCTGATTAATTGAATTAGGATGGATCTCTCCAACAAAATATAATCCCCATTGAAGGAAAGGTGCTGAGATTATTGATGGTACTAGTGGAAGGGTTGCTAGTTTCTGCTTACCAACAAACATCTGACAAGGAACACAACCTCTAACCTTTGCCCCTACTTGCAAGAACAATGTTGGCCAATAAAATCCTTCCCTTAAAATCTTGTATGTTGTTGCTCTCCAAGCATAATGTCCTCCAAAAAATCTTGTATGAAATGGATCAATGATTCCTTGAGTTTCTAATTCTATTAAACATAATAACAAAATATTCAGTGGATCTTTCCAGTACAAATTTGCATTATGATGCAGTACTTGACTGCTTTCAATTTAAGAGTTTTACATTGGGCTTTGGAGAATGATGATGGCCATTCAAAATGGAGCAGAAAATTTACAATGTCTTGATACCAATCTAACAATAGAAATTTGTCATCAATCTGTAAAGGGCTGATCTGATCTGAAGGTAAAGGTTCTTGTGGATTCTTTTCTTCAGGTTGAAGAGAAAGTTCTTGTGGATTCTCCCCTTCTACAAGGACAAAAGGTTCTTGTGATTATTCCCTTGTACTTCTAAAATAGAATTGATTCCAAGCCCTTTGCAATTGGATTCTTCTAGAAGCTTGGCTAATCCTTGGCCTTTTACTAGATTTGTAGTTTTGATAGTTAGATCAAACTCAAGTATTTGAGTGATCCACCTACCTCTTTTCCCATTAGTGTGAGGTTGAGTTAAAATGGTTTTTACAGCACTATTAGGAACATAAGTAGTAATAGGTGAATGTAGGACATACATCCTGAAATATTCCAGGGCTTGAATGAGGGCATAGGCTTGCTTCTCGATTATGTCATACTTAAGCTCAACATCTCTCATAACCTTACTAAAAAAGGCTATGGGTTGGTCATGGGAATCTTCATTCTTTTGTAATAAAACAACAGCAAGGGTTGTTTCTGAGGCAAAAGAAAAGATATTGAATGGTTTAGTATAATCAGGGTTGGCCAAGGTGGGAGCTTTAGAGATAGCTTTCTTGATCTGATAAAATGCATTCCTGGAATAGACAGTCGATTTAACTTCATGATCCTTTCAGAGCATGTTAGTTATATCTTTTACAATATCTACATAATTTGGGATGAATCTCCTTAAAAAATAATTTTTCCCATAAAGCTTTAATTTCTTTCTTGTTTCTAGATAAGGTCAATGTTTCAATGGCAGGCACATGCTTGGGATCAATTACCACTCCTTCCTTTCAAATTATATGGCCCAGTAGTTTTCCTTCTTTGATAGCAAACAAAGACTTTTTAGGGTTCAATGATATCCCAAATTTCCTACACCTGACAAAAACCTTGATCAAGTGCTTTAGATGTTTTTGATCAGATTTAGAAAAAACAGTAATTTCATCAAGATAAATAACCACAAATTTGTTTATCCGACCCATAAAAGCTACATTCATAGCTGTCTGAGATGTTGCTCCAGCATTTGATAAACCAAATGGCATTCTAGCGTACATAAATGTACCCCAGGGTGTAGTGAAGGTTGTCTTTTCCATGTCTGTTGGATCAACATTTACTTGATTATAACCTGAAAAAAAAACCATCAAGCATAGAAAGTCTTTGTGCTCCTAAAACCATTTGAAGTAATTGATCCATTATGGGCAAAGGGTAATTATCCTTCAATGATGATTTGCTCAAATTTCTAAAGTCCACACAAAGTCTGATTTCTCCATTCTTCTTCCTAATAGGAACTACATTTGCAACCCAATGAGAATATCTAAGAGGGAGAATGATTTGGGCATCTAGCATTTTCTTAATTTCCTTTTCTACAGTTGGTAGAAGGGATGGATTAATCCTCCTAAGTTTTTGTTGGTAAGGTATTGCTTCTGGCTTCAAAGGGATCTTATGTTGTATTAATGAAGTATCATAGGTTTTTAGATCAGCATAGGTCCAAGCAAAAACATCCTTATAATTTTGAAGTAACTTAAGATATTGAGTTTTAATCTCAGGGTCAAGAGATGCACATATTTTGATGTTTTTGACATCATCATTTTTTCCAATGTTAATTTCTTCTATGTCCTCTTCCGAAGAAATGGACTGAGGATTTCAGAGGACATTATTTTGATCAAAGAATTTTTTGAAAGGTATCAAGCCTTTGGGAATAAAATTGTTAGAAAATTGAATAATATCATGATCGGCAATTTTTGAACTGAAATCTAAAGTATCATTCCCACTTGTATTTTCATTTATTTCGGATCTATATTCATCAATTTGCAAAACAGAAAATTGATCTACAACCTGCAGAAAAGATTTCAAATGTTCATCATCTTCAAATATCTTCCAGTGTTTTAGATTGTCTAGGATTGATCGTCTATACTTGACTTGTATTTGGTAGAGTAAGTTAGTCTGATTAGGAATTTTAAAGGAACTTGCAGAAATAGCTAAGGCATCGGCATGAATATTCTAATCTCTTGGAATATAAGTCAAATTAAAAGCATCAAAGAAGTTTTCAACTGAATCCCGTACTTCATTCCAGTAAGACCTAAGTCTAGGGTGCTTAGTCTGGAAAATATTTCTCACTTGTTTGACAATAAGTTCTGAATCAGTAAACACACTTAAGTTTTGAACCTTTAATCTTTTGGCTAATTGCAATCCCAAAAGGAAAGCTTCATATTCAGCCACATTTTTTGTAACTTCAAAGTCGAGCTTACATGATTGGGTAATGTTTTCTGTTTCTGGTGATATTAAAACTACTCCAGCTCCTGCTCCATATTTTGTAAAGGAGCCATCAAAGAATAGTTTCCATATATCAGTTTGATTTGGTGTTGGACTTTCAATTACATCTTCAATTTTAACTTGAGTTTCATACACTTGGTTTCAACAGAGTTGAAAGCAACCAAAATCTTGGTCAATTGCATAAATGGGATGTTTCCTTGACTGGCCTATTTTGCAAACAGTGTGCACAAATCTCACCTCTCCATATAATCTTAGTTGTTCTCCCTCATAAACTGGAATAGTAGCATAACACATATCCATCTGAAGAGTTCCCCCTAATTTGGCTCAGGAAGACCTAGAAAGGAGCATTCCAAATTTGGGAGGGATATTTGTGACAACTATATCAAGTACTACACTTTTCACTGGAATTTGGGAAGGGTGACTACTAAATCCTTAATCAATCCTAAGCAAGGCACCCTTTTAGAATCAAAGGTGTGTACAAGTCATGATAGGATCTAGTTATGTCAAGTTTCAAATGGTCCATGATAATTTTTGGCATGAGGTTATGTGATGCTCCAAAATCAAGCATACAATTATACAACATGGCATCATTTGTCTTAATAGTTACATAGAAAGGAGGCATTATTTCATCTATCATATCTGAGCTAGGGCCAAAAACAACTGCTACTTTTTCATCTTGCAGACTAATGATATCACCTTCAGCATCAACTGAGGTATTTTGTATCCATTTGGAGACCTGATTTTTATACCCAGGGTTTTTATAAAGTTCTGAAAGAGTAATTGGGATTTTAACTCTTTCTAATTCTTTTTCAACGTTAAATTTAGTCAAAGCATTTTTGTCATTTGGAGGAGTATCAATTGATTGATCTAATGGTTGAATAAAATTCGTTTGAGTTTCAGAAGTTTTGGCACAAGGTTCAATTACTCGAGTTTCCTTAGGAGGTCTTCTAGGGCCAGGCCTAGGCCTAAGGTCATATCTTTTGTTCAACTCTGAAATTAAAAATTCATAGAAAGCATGGTATTTAGAAACCTGTGAAGATTCTTGATCTTCTTGAACCCGATTTTGTTGTGTAAGAGGAATAATAACTGTTTGATTAGAGGAAGTATCCATATTATTTATATCTTCAGTGATGGTCATAGTATTATCATCAGGATGTTGATCATCTATCAACAAAGGAGTGGGAATATGTTGATCATTACTAGGTCTCTAAAGAATTTATAATTGTGGATTTCTTTTATACTGACCATGATTTTGATTTTGGGGTCTGGTAACTATTTGTTGAATTGTCCTAGTTTGAGTCTCAATCTTGGTAATTTTATTAGATAGATTTCTAAGAAGAGAAGTTATTTCATCTATTTTAGAATCTTTAGTTTTAGTCTTAGAGGAACTAGAAGCCTCTAGTGTCGATTTGAGTTTTCTTTGGGCCTTTTCCTCCTTAGCTTTAAAAGAAATTGAAGCATCCCTGTTTGCTTCTACCTCAATAGCATTTGTTTGCATATCTTCAAGAGTTCTTGAAGTTCTCTCTCTCAGCATTATAGCAAAATCATCAGCAAAGGCTTTAGAAAATCTATACTTTGTTGTTGATACAGGGGGTTTACAATCAGGGGGCATTTTATGATAAATCTTATTGAATATTTTGATAAAGTATGATACTGGTTCACCAAAATTTCTTTTAATTTCATCAAACTTAGTGAGAAAGTAAAGAGGCTCTTTTTTCACACCCCACTTTTTTTTTTTTAAATATGTTTGTAATTTCTTCCCAATTTTTAATGGAATTTGTAGGTAACTATTGGCTCGTTGGGGCCTAACCCAGGTTCAGAGGTGATTAGCCAAAAAAATCCCGGTACTACTAGCCCTTTCGACAACATTCCAACGAGCGCAGACTGAGGTCTCACCCAAAGTAGTATGGGAGGGTGCTAGAACCAGGTTTCCGCACCCTGGAGATGTCTGATGGTTTCAAGTGGTCTACAGTTTGACCCTGCACGTACGCCACTATGTGCACTTACCCGTTCCTCGCAACCTGAGGTGTTGCCTTCACACAACCCTACTTGGGGGTCGAACAGTGTTATTACCCAAGTCCTTACTAGTAATCTGATATTAGTTGATTAAATTAACTTATTTGTATCCTTTCAGTTATACTTAACAATATTCACAATTCATACAAGTGCATGCAGTAAAGAAACAATATATTTGCAAATGATATCAAACATATAATAACTCATAATAGATACACAAAATTGGTAGCAAAACCTTTCTTTATTAATCTCTTCTCCGATTACAAACTTGACTCCACCCTGGGCACTCAGCTGCAAGGGTCCACGCACTCAGCTGCAAACTCTACTAGGCCACTGCATACTCAGCTGCAGAGCCTTCCCCTACTCTGTGACCCAAAACACACTTAGACTCTACTTCTTTTCTTCCACTTTGTTATCTCATACTTCGCTCTCCCTAACTCTATTTTACACTTAGAGCCTTGCTCTATTTATACAATCCCATGGTCCGCCGACCATGGGTAGGCCGACCTTACATTCAAAACTAGGGTGAATAGACCTATGACTCTAACATACATTTCGCGCCCGCAATTCACGGAGCTTTACAACAATATCAACTCAGAACTTGGGCTTTGAGCCTCAAAACATGTCGTGGGGGGATTCCATGTCCAACAGGCCCCTAAAACAAACATCATGACTTTCCTTTGAGTCACTATGTCGACGCGATGATCTTGGCATGGAGTCCCTCCAACTATTCTCAAACGGTACTGATGTCCGCAGTGCACTGAGCGACTATTTGCTGAACCTGCTATAGCCATTCTTCTAAAACCTCTATGTTTGGCGTGCTTCCATACATTTCCGCGTGCATCCCCTGTATGTGTGCGAGATTTTCTTTGATATACGTCGTGATTTCGAAGGCCTCGTCAATCCATGGTTGAATGCATGCTTAGACAATTGCCTCCTTGTGTCAAACAGTGTCCGCCTGCTCCTTTAGTACCTTAGCTCGCTGCATCCTCGCAAGCCATTGAGTGAGGATGACTGTCTATGTAGTTCCTCAGACACTGTCTTATTGCTACTAGAGTTCTCACGTTGTTGTCTCTAGGCGTTGGATGTTGGGATCCTCCTGCAAAGTCGTGAGGACCTCCAGTTCTTGTTCCATGCTTATCTTCTGTGAGGCCATTAATGCTTTCTTGGCAACAAATATTCCAAAATCTTGCCCATAAATCACGTATTAAATGCCTACCCGCTCCATTTGGCCTCATATCACACATCCCTTCGTGAATAGTGACCTCAATGGTCACTTCCTAGCCAACTCGCATGGCAGTGAAGCCCTTTGTGTGTGTTCGCAAACCTTGTGACATTTTGCTTCTATTCGCATCTCCCATATCACCCGAATCCCAAGCAGAATAGTTTATAGTCTCGTGCTCCCTTTCAACTGCCCGAAGCACTAAGACTATTCTTCCTATGACTAGTCAGGTGGTCACACCACCTGCGTAGGGCTCCATCCCGTTCTCCACCATGGTTTTTGGAGAACCCTCACCTTCCATTGTTTTTATCAGCACCACGCACCTTACTACTTGCAACGTACTACCCTAGTCACTAGGTTTGGCGATATGCGGTCCAAGCCAAGGCAACAAACTAACCAGTTAGCGGTGATAGTCCTCCAACTTGTTAGTATGTTTGTATGCACCTTGCCTTACCATCCTTAGTTTTTGAACGAGAAATGCTTCCTTTATTTCGTCTTCTAGCTTCTTGACCTCCGTGTCCATCAAAGCACTTTTCTCCGTTAGCCGTACCTAGTCTTTTTCAAGTTTGCGAAGTCTAAGGTTTCCCTGTCAGATTTCTTCCTCAAGTCTTATGTGTTCTGTTTCTCGCAGCTATGTGATTCCTTCATTTCGGGCTTCACAGACCTTCGTATCTACGAGTGTTTCTATGCGCGAACTAGGCTTCGCATGCTCTGTAGGGATCACAGCCCCTGCTTCATACTTCAGCTTTGGAAGTGCTTGCACGGTCAAGGTTTTGCACATGGTCCTATAAGCCCATAGAATCGTTGGTACATGTAGGTCCCAGTCAGTGCATCTCACATGGTGGATCATGTTCAGCACTTCCCACACCTTGTCAAAGGCTTCCCTACGTATAATCTTCGGCTCACTTGGTCATATCATACTTCGTCATTCGCGCCTTCGTCATGCCCGCTCCTGCTTGTTGTTCCTATTTTATATCGTGAGGATGGTGTGTGTTCGTGTAGGCCGTGTACCATACGCTTGTACCCATCTGGAGAGCTGTGCAAGTTGTTTCGTCCATGTTTCCGAGAAAACTAATATTCCTATAGAACGCTAGCCCTCTAGGTTTGGCAGCTACCCTAGAAATAACAGTTTAAAGCAATTCAATGATTTCTTCTATGTGTAATAGATAAGAGAAAGATAATGGAACCAACCTGGAACTTCCACTTAATCCCTTGCTTACTCTCTCTCTCCTTTGACAGATCTTGCAACTCCTCCCCGTACTTAACACGCTTGGAGAATACCTACACAAGTACAGCAACAAAGAACCATCAAAGCATCGTGATGTATTACAACATAAACATTACAAAATCAAATATATAATGAACAAATGATAGCATTCACAAATGATAACATTCACAATTGCATAATCATATGGAAGAAAACTTGAAGAAGTTTATTAATAGAAGGGAGAATTACAACCTAGTTGTTTGATCCAACATCATCCTCCTAGCTTCAATCCTTCTTCACCTCATGAAATAGCAAGATCACTCCAACAATACAATGCTATTTCCTCAATTACAAACTATTAGCACTTCCTTGCAATTCACAATATTCTAGCCCCTGGATCTCTTGAATTGGAGATCCATTATAGATGTGTGCAAGAGTGTGAGTCATCCATGGGGTTTGATTAGTGTCATTCCTCTTGTTACAATTGGTTCCACTTGGAGATTTCTCATATCCCTTATTCATCTCAGGGTGAATTTAGAGAGGCAAGTGACACAGGAGAAGTTTCTAGAAGATTCCATGAGCAACCACCTAGCAAACTGTCTCAGACATTTGTCCATCCTCGCCCATCACACCTTATAGAAGGCCTAATCAATATGCATCACACCGTGGCAGTGTACCACTCAGTATGCATCACACCCTGGCAGTGTAACACTTAGTATGCATCGCACCTTGCCAGTGGAGGAGTCAGTATGGTTTAATTTAGGCCATTTCAAGATGGTTTCTTAGGTGGAACTTTTGGGGAATGATGTATTCAGATAACTATGCTCCTTTAGGGCATGAAACAACTCTTTTAGGGGTTGATGAGCTCTAGTTTATCGAAAAATAAGTTTGGGGTTGATGTGCCCAAATATGTCTATAACAGTTGCCCCTAAAGCATGAAGTCATAAATATTAATGTCGGGTGAAATGCTTTATCATGAGGATCCAAAGTTTCGAACTGGAAGGTGAACTGCATAAGTTACAATACAATACATCATCATAATATAATTTTCATGATCTAGTTGAGGGAGGCATTCCCATGCTCAATTTTATAAATTCATTTCATGTACATAGATGAGATAGTGGTCTACAGATGCAGACAGGTGATTCTTCATATATAGAGCCATCATCCATAGTTAGGAGGACCATCTATGTAGAGCCTTTGTACATTTGATTTTTTTATGTCCCTGAATATATCATGGCCTAGATGGATGAAACTAGATCTAGAGTCTTCAAACTCATTCAATCTTCGCTCGTTGTAAAAGTCAATCCATGTGAAGAGATGTTATGAAGTTGAACATGGAAAGACATTGCCTGATTACCAGCCAGTGATGTAAGTTGTTAACATATGCGAGAGGAATCACCGATAATGATAATGACCCTCAAGGTACTACAGTATAGTTCACGTGGTGTGAATATATGATCCGACATCGAACACCACACAAAATCTTTCTGTCGAAGGCCATTGATTTCAACCTGTCATTGGAAGTGAGGAACTTTCCATTGATGTATGCAAGCTTCAAAGCACTGAAAGTGTTGTTTCTAAGTCAACTTCTTGGATAATGAGCTGATGTTGACAAGAAGTGACCTATCGTAGGAGAGCCTTGATGTATCCTGTTATCACTCAGATTTTCCTAGAAGTTGTAAGAAGGGTAAAGGAGTCTGAGGTAACCACAAACCAACTTTTGGGTATAGAATCTAGCCAATCTGTACCTAGAGAGGGCTCTCTCTTTTAGATTTAGCTTTGTTTTATAATGTTTTAGGCTAGTTATGAAAGCTTTGAGATTTGATTGGACTGGGTGGTGAAATTCAGTAGCAGAGGAGTAGAACTGAATAGTTTAGTCCATTGGGTTAATGGAGTCGAAAAAATGGCCCAACTGGATATGGTTTCTCAACAAAGGATGGCTTCACAGGGCAAGATAGCTAAACAGGGAGCAAATAGAGACTTAAAAAGATGGGATGAACTTAAAAGGGATGAAGGGAAATTAATAATCCTTCAACATATTTTAAGAGAAGAGAATTTGACTAATCACCAATAAAGAGAAATTAAGAATTCTTTACTAAATGATCAAAATGAGTAAACTAGGAAACAGGAGCAATTAAGAATTCATTGTTTGTGCTAGTTTAGAAGAAAACATTGAAAACAAAAACGATTGAAGACAAATTGCACTCAAGCAATTTCTGAATTATTCTTTTTAGTTTTAATATTCAGATATGGAACATAATTGATATAATAAACAAGAAAACAATAACACATGAGATATAAGATACTTATTTGTCTGGTGTTCAACACATGAATCCTGTGAAAAGTCCTTTGCATTAATTCTTCATCCAGCCAGCCATACAAGAGTTTGTCCAATAGCACTTTATTCTAAAGTAATTAGTTTTACAACAATGTCTAAGAATCCACCCAAAATACTTCAAATGAAGAAGTATTTATACTCATTGTAAACTGAAATATCTTGAAAAAATATCAAGATTAGTTTCACAAATATCTTCAACTATCTATGGATTTATGGTGACAAAGAAGAGAAATTCGAATTTCGTAGCAGCTCTTAATTGATGATGAAGCATCCCAGTCACTAATTGCATCCTTCCTTTGTACATTCTGCCCAAAAAATTCTGCAAACTTAGGGTCCCATGATACGCTTGTATCTCTCAATACGAGATAGATATGTAAAAACTAAAAGAGGTTATTGTAGATAAGAAAGTTTTTGAGATAAACCTCTCTCAGTTTCCCAAAATTCAGCTCCAAATGTTCACAATATTCTCTGTAAAAAGATGTCAAAAACCGGACTTTGCACAAACTGAAAAATAGGCTGTGAAGACATGCACTTATCTCCATTTTGGTAATACATGTGTAAATAGTGACATAGGTTTTTGTAGATGAACCTTTTGGGAACAAAAACCTCCTCCAGTTTCTAAAAATACTTCTTGGATTGGCCACAATAGTTTCTGCAAATCTATGACTTAAACAAGAAATTTCTGAAGAATGTACCATTTTTGCTCTGATTTCATCTTTTAACCTTGAACTTCTTTTGACTTTTTTTCACTGTTGCTTGGGATAAAATTCATTGTAGCTGGTGAAAGTGTTTTCATATTTTTTTAACCCTTAGTGTCTTCATGTTTACTTTTACTGTTTACTTTTTTACTTTTTACTTTTACTGCTTTGTTTTTTTATCTGTCTTCACTTTGACATGAATTTGTATGCTATGCTTTGTAACTGTCTTCTATGCTGTTTATCTTCATGCTAGCTGATTTACTTGACTTGGTCTTCAATCTAATACTCTTTAATCCTAATACACTTTGACTGTTCTTTACTGTGTCCTTTTACCTTCAATGTGTAGTTTAGGTTTTTACTATTGGTTTCAACAACAAATCGTTTAATTTCATGTTTCCTTTGCTTGTCTTTCAACTGTATGCTTTATCTTCCATCTCTATTTGAATTGATAAAACTCATGGATTAAACAAGTCTTATGACTAGTATTAAGACTTTTTATCCAAGGATATGGCCTTTTGATCACCTATAAAACAAGACAAACTGTTAGGAAAACATTAGGTTGAAAGGGAGGGTCGAAAAGGTTTCATTTGAGCTTGAGAGGTCTGTGGAGTGAGTCCAGAATGCTTTTCAGGAGGTAAACCATGCTCGAATCGGTTAATGGAGGCTCCAGGTGGCGCAACTGGGATACATAGGGTTTTACTGCACAATCAGGTGAAAACGAGCAAAACTAGGGTTTTTGTGTTTAAACGGGTAAATGGTTGGTATTTGCGGGTGAATGAAAATGAAAATTGGCAGCAACTGAATGATGAGACATTTTTTCATTTAGTAGAAGGCGGTAAGTGGTTTCTATCGCACCGCTATTGGAGTGAGGGTGGTATTTGGCCTCGAGCTAGCGATTCCATAGATTATTCGACGTGTGGTGGAGGCACTATACAAAAACCGCTTTGCGATCGCGCGCTAACGCGTGGTCGCAAAGGGACGTGCGATATGCACGACAGCTGTTGGAACTGGGCATGCTGATCGGACGGTTATCAGGAATGAAAGGTGATGGGGGTTGAACAAAGGTAGGCTTGATGTATTTAAGAATTAATTGATTATATCGGGGGTGACGGGATTGGAGGGGGAGGTTGTTAATTAACTGTGAGGGTTAATTAATCCCTTTTTTAATGCGGTGGGGAATTAAGGGTTATTAATTAGCTACTGATTAACTAATTAATTCCTATTTAAATTGTATTATGGTTATAATTAACCATCAGGGCGGGATATGTAAAAATTTTGGGTTTTGTATAATATCATAATACGGGCGTGGGTAATGTTGTTTTATTCGGGAATTACATAATAATAACATCAGTGGTTAATATGACCAAATGAATGTGAAAGCACTAAGTTCAACGTTTTCCGAAAATGCATTTCATCATACAACACTTATACCTTAGGCTAATGATATATGAGGGTTTCATGTAGATAAAATGTTTTTAATTTTCCTAAGAAAAATAGGATGTTACTTAGGAAAAGCTTTATAAAGGGAATGAGTGACTTTATGAAGGGGTGAATACTAATGAAGGGGATTTAAGTGTTTTAGGTATTTCAAATTATTGGGCCGAGTGTCCTGTCCCTCCAAAAGTCAGAGAAATGCTCTGAGCCCCCCTAACTTGTTTATAGGTACCTTTAGCACTTAGGGGAAATTAGTGATTTTTTTTGGAAAAATGGAGTAAGGAAGTTAATTAGTTTGACTTTGTCTCCTTGATGTGTTGTCTCCAATGTGAGTTATGCTTTTTCCAAGTGATGAAAGCAAAAGACTTAAGTATTAAACTTAACCATTCACCACACATTTATTCTGCAACCATCATCTACTTACCCTACCTACTTTATCCTAACATTTTTACTTCTTTATTAGGGTGCACTTAAACTGGCAATCCCTTATCACACTTTCTTTTCTTTTACATGTAGATATCTATTTAATTCTAGCCTTATTACATCCAAGGGCTT
>APFE031382426.1:928-35270 GCA_000404065.3 Pinus taeda | reverse complement strand
AATAGCTTTATTAAGATGAAAAGTAGCAAGAGGATTACAACCATGTGCTCTGACCCAGCATCATCCTCCAACTAGGAAGCCCTTCTTCACCTCAAGCAAAGATAGATCACCCAACACTGTGAATTTACACCAGAATACCAACAACACTTCTCTATAAGATACAAAATTCCAGCCCCTCTGGATCTCTGTGATGAGGGATCCATATATAGATGATTACAGAGAGGTGAGTCATCTTTTGGGATCTTGATTAGTGTCTTCTCTCTGATGGTTCCTGCTTCCACTTGGAGAATGATGATATATTACTCATCCCTGGTCGAAAATGGAGTGGCAAGTGTTAGAGGGGAAGATTCTGGAAGATTCCATGATCTTCCACCTCGCATTTTTGTCCCTACCATTTGCCCATTCCCGACCATTGCACCCTACAGAGGAGCAAATCAGTATGCATCGCACCTTATACATTGGGAAGGTGATATGCATCGCACCCCCTGCATTGAGCTTTCAGTATGGTCCAGTTTTGACCATTTATGAGCAGTTTTCAGTGGAGAACTTCTGGAAGATGATGTAATCAGTTGACCTTGTTCCTTTAGGAAGTGAAGCAACAATTTTAGGGACTTAGGAGCCCTCAGTTTATGGAAATTTATGATTGGGGTTGAAGTGCCCAAAAATGTCTATAACAGCTGGCAGCTTAGCTGGATTTAGATCTCAACCATGCACAACAGGAAAGATTACTACAGCTGAATGGATTAGATGAACAGAGAATGTAGGCCCTCCTCCACTCAGAGGTGGTCCAAATCCAAAGAAATATATGGCATGACCGGCACCTTAACGAAAAGCAATTTTAGCCAGGAGATTGTGCATTTTTATATGACTCGAGATATAAGGATTTCAAAGGGAAGCTGAGGACAAGGTGGCTGGGACCATATACAGTGGAGAAATGCAACGAAAATGGTTCAGTTCTTATCAGGACCATTGATGAAGAAGCCATCCCCATGCTCGTCAATGGGCATCGATTGAAAATCTATAGGAAGCCCCTTTCTAAGCAAGAGTTCATTGAAACTCTGGATAAATCAGTGCTGGTAGTGGAGCAGGACCCCATCTCCACTCCACCCACACCTTGAGCATCAAAAAAAAAAGAGAGAAAAAACAGAAAAAAGAATAAAAACATCCTTGGGTGAAAACCTCTTAGAGGCACCCAGGGCAGACAGTGAGGGTGAAAACCTCTTGGAGGTGCCCCAGCTGTCTCTCTCTCTCTTAAAAAAAAAAACAGAAAATAAACCTAATCTTTGTTGAATAATTGCAGGTTGCAGGGAGAACATTGCAGGCTAGGAGGATTGTACAAAACAAGGACAGAGGTCAGCACTAGGCTGAAAGCATCCCTCACAAACAATTCCTCCATGACCACTACCCTTTCCTAAGATTTGATCTCATTTGGGTTAAGATTTCACCTTCTACAGGAAGTTTTGTGTCTTTGACAGGAAGTTCTGTGTCTTCTACAGGAAGTTTTGTGTCTTCTACAGGAAGATCCTGTAGAACCTACAAAACAGGCCAGAATTGATCTCAGAAGAGAATCCGAAGGTTGGGAATCTGCCTATGAGGCCTGTAAACATCCCTGTGTCCGTCTATTGCCATATGTCACCCTCTTTCATCTCTTTACACCTCCATTGCACTCATCCTTTTATCTGTTCCTGCATAGTCACACACACACACAAAAAAAACCTTGTTTTCTTCATACTGCCAGCAAAAACTTTTATTGACAGATCAAGCAGCAGTTTCTCACTCACCATACCTGTCAATCTCCATCTAGACTCATCATAAGCCGAAACCCTCGTCAGCAGTATAGCCCTGCTCATTCTAGCTTGCATTCCAGAAGGAGAAGCAGCTATAGGACATTCTACAGGAATCCTGTAGCAGCTGATCCCTCTGGAAGACATACTCTAGAGACAGGGACAGCCAAGAATGGAAAAAGAGACATGCAAAGGGCTCTTCTTGAATGTAAGAATATTAGTAGCAGCCGAAGCCAAGCATACAGTGTGCATGTAGTAACAGCAAACGAAGGAATGGGTTCCAAAACACGTGTATGCAGCAATAGCAACCAAAGGAATGGGTTCCAAAACTCGTGCATGAAGCAACAACAAATGAAGGAATGGGTTCCAAAACCTGAAGTCTGCATAACGCAGCTGTGACCCTGCAGGTAAGTGCCTAAACTCATTCGTCAATTGCATAAATTATATTTAAAAGCTGCATGCCTATGGGAATGGTTCGGATTGAGTGGAATCGGTGGCCAATCAACTGGCCACCCTCGGCCAGTTACATATCATCGTGGGATCCAAACGAGCCCCATTACATTCAAAATTGCTGATGAGATGTGCAGCCAGCACGTGGGGAGTGTCCATTCAGGGAGAAATTGTTAGGATTGGTAGTGGTGGATGTGGATAACGACAGAGGGGAGGTGATGGCGGTCAAAAAAATGCAGAAGTATTATGGCTGTGATGTCAAATCAACGGTCTGGTCCGGCCACTTCATCCCCTCACCACGAATCATGCCATAGTTAAAAGATGTCTGGCTGAAACGTGCACTACCTTCCGTTCATTCTGCACTCACAACGTCCCCGACTGGAATACGCGTCCACCACTTCCAAAAACTGTTAACTAGTCGTCCTCCACTGGTTTTTCTGCCTGTTTTAAAAAATCTCCAGCATATCGGGCTCGCTCAGAAGCACAGTGTCATTCTACAGGAACCAGAGGCCTTCTACAGGAAGGGTTCTACAGGAAAGACAGAACAACTTTACGGAGCAAGAAAACCGGGATTTTAGTTGAATTTGGAGCTCCAAATGAGGTAGGCTCGAAAAAAACTCCTCTATGCATTGTGTGTTTGTGCAAGGTGGTGAATTGAACAACATCAGATTGGAAATCAGAGGAAAAGTTTGCCTGTGCAGTGGAAGTAAAACGGTTGCCTACATATTGCACTGAATTTCCCCAGTTTTCCTGCATCAAAAATGTCCTCCACATTTTCTTTTTAAATTCTCTTGTAGGGAAGATATATGCAATCGTGGAGACCAGCTTGTGTGTGTGTAAAAAAAAAATTGAATTTGCATATCTGTCTGTGTGCTGAGGAGAGAACCTGATCCTTGTGCTCTATCTGTAAAAACAAAATTCTTCCTTTCATAAACAAACAGTCGAGTTCTGGGTGACAACAGTCTTAAAACAAGGGAATCGTTGCTAGTTGATATTGATTTCATAAGAGCATAAGCCAACATTAGTAATTATAGCTAATAAGTAAATAATAAACATGAACATAAAAATATTAAAGTATTAAAATAGCATTAAAGAAGAACTAATAATAAATAAATAACAAAAAACATTAAATAGTGAATAACAATAGGAATATTACTAACATAAATAAACTAAAATTAACAAATAGGTATTAATAACAATAAATAAAATATTAATTTATTAGAAGACATAATAAATAAACCTTTATAACCATATAAATAAGGTTTCAATTAAAACCATTATGAAGAGCATCATAAACAAATATCAAATGAACCATCAAAAAGCATAAACAATAATTAATAAGAAATAATTTAATAATGATTCATAATGATAAAATAAGACAAACTATTAAATATTAATATTAATATAAAAATTAGAATAACAATTTAGTTATTAACTATATAATCAAAGAACTTAAATGACAATAATAATAATTAAATTATTAATGAGCATACAAAGAGTCGGCCATTTGTCTTCACATCCTGCGATTTTCATATTTATACCTACCATTTTCCTTCTTTTCTCCTCACAATTTGTCCTAATGATGAGTCTAGGTTCAGACTCGAAACGTCGACCACAAAATATGAACACTGTGGAAAATCCGAACTCCATTCAGAAACCTCATGTAAACATTTTCTTGTTTAATATTCATGGTATCTGCAACATCTGAAAAGGCTTGAATATGGTCCTCAGTAGAGGGATCGGTTTCTCCATTATACCTGGGATGGTATTTCAAGTATCCGGCTAGAAATGCATCAAGATTAGGAGGTAAGACTAAAACTGCATATCTAGCCTGTATAATAGGTCGAAAAGCCATAGTGGGAGGTGGTGCATGAGGTGTTTGTGTGGATGAAGAAGTTAAAGAAGATGAAGAAGGGGTTGAAAAAGGTGATTGAGGGGGTGAAGAACCAGTTGGAGGTGAAGAAGGGGGGGATCTCCTAAATGATTTCAAAGGAGTCTTAAGAACTACCTTCTGGACCTGTGGATGAATACCCTCCTTTGTTTCAAAGAGTGGATTTGAATACACAAAAAGGGTCTCTTCAAGTTGTTCAGAAGTAGAAGCTTCAGGTTGTCCGAAAGTGGGAGGAAATGAATAAGTGGTAGGGGATATGAAATATGTTGGTTTGTATTATGGTAAATTAACACCCAAGTCAGACTCGGTTTTAGGTGATCCTGGTGGTAGTGAGAGTTCTGGATGAGATTCAAATGAATGAATGAGGAATGTTGATTTAAAATCAACTCCCCTATTTAAGAGTTCGACAACCCTAGGTGATAGGTGGGAATAATCTGGATTGGGTGGAATGTTACTATAAGGATCAAATGATGCTAAATCTTCAAACTGCAAGATTGAAGAGGAAGAAGAAGAGGGTTGATGTCCCCTTTTAGAACGGGCTTTTCTTAGAATTTTTTCAGGGTCTGACAGAGGATCAACTAAGTTAGCCTCTAAACGAGATTTGGTGTGCTTAAAAGGTGCCAGTTTGGGAGAGTGGAGTCGCCAAGTGAAGGATTTTAACCTTTCTAGACCTTTAATCACCTTAAAGGAATATAATACATATCATTGCCCCATGAAAATTTAATGAAATTTGATCCCCAGCAATAGCACCAATTTGATGTTGTATCTCTGAGATGATAATGGTCAACTATTATGCCAAAGCATCTAAGATAACTGTTTTGGGGTTTTTTTTTTTTAATTTGGGAGACTAATGGATGAAACAGATATAGAACTGATATGCCTAACCTCTTGAATATTATCAATATCTCAGCAGAGGGCTATTATAAATATTTACACAGTGAAATAGCTTTTATGATGATGAGAAAAAACAGAAAAATAATATGATTACCATAGTTTTCATATTGAAATTTTAAATAATCATAAGTATGAAAACCTTTAAACTATGTTTAAAGGTTTGAGAAAATACACGAGCTTACAAAAGATGTTGATGATTTATTAATTTTGAGGGAATTAATTAAACAAACAGTCTATTAATTCATTCTCTTTATAGATTATCACTTCAAAAAGCTTATAGGAATATATTAAAATACAATTATTCCTACCGAGTTATCTCTGCAAGGCACAAGTATATGAAGAAAAACATAATGAATAACATTGAAAAAACTTACAGGAAACACAAACTGTGTAAAACAAAATTCAAAATCCTTTGCTTCATATTAATGATCCAAAAAGATTAATTACATTAGATGTCTAGAAATGCTTCTTCAAGGGTGCAACCCTTAATAACTCGCGAAGGGAGTTATTTATACAACAATAGGATGAAAAATATCCTGAACTGCTTTTACAAAAATAGATTATTGAAAATCAAAAATAAAGTTGCCTAATGATCTATAACTATTTTGGTGTTGCACTGTTTGATGACTATTACTAAAAAAGTTGAAAAATGGTTGAAGTTGGTTGACTGTTCCCTCAAACACTGAATGTTGTTCAATTATCCTTAATCAAGTAAATCTGTTAATTATTCCCATTGTTTCTTACCTAGGATAGAAATCTTTTTTACCCTCCTGTAGATTTCATCCATCTCGGTGTATTTAATAAAACTAGGTTTTACCAAAAATATATGCTTGATTTCATCCAGGATGAAGAAAGAATCCCTGAGTGTTTTTACTATGAGCACTGGTGTTGCTGATCCTTTGATTTTGGAAACTAAAGTTGCATGGGTGCCCACCTCTGTTAACTTCTTGATATAATCCTCAATTGGCATTAATTTATCATTAATAACCATCATAAAAGGTAAACCCTTGCTGACCAAAGGTTCAATCTTGTTGAAAAATATCTTAACTATGTTGTTAACATTGCTGCACTTTTCTTGTAGCTAAAGGGTGAGATTTTTCTTAGTGTTAATATTCTTTACCTATAATATCGTTATAGTTCTGTCATTTATTCTTAATTCCTCAAGCTCATAGTCATCCTTGGAATTTATAAATTTGATTATATCAGAGGCAGTCTCTAGCATATCCTCCAGCTACTTAGTTATGGTTTCCACTGCTTCCTGAGCTTTTTCCAAGAGATCTTTCTAATTGAATATTATCTTAATGGAAGGCCAAATCTCCTTGATTACTTCTATGATTTCCTCCCACGGAATTTCTTTTGCTAAACCCAACTGTTTCCTATGAAGGAATCTATGAGTTCTCTCTGCAAGATTTCCACTTGGCCTTTGAGTCTGTTTGTTTCAGTTGTATTTCAATTGTCTGATATAGACTTCATAAGCTGCAATTCTTTGAGTTCATCCTTTAGTTTATTGATTTCTCCTATCTGGATAGACAGGTTTTGAACATCTTCAGTAAGTTGTTCAGCTCCTTCTGATGTACCTGTTGCTGATGTAGTGGCTAAAGTAGAAACTATGGTGACGAGAACTGCTGCAAGAGAGACTACATCCATTGAAGTTTGAATGTTATTGATAGCTTCCTCCTTCTCCTTAACCAATTTCTCAATCTGGTCCTCCATTTATTTTATTTCCAAATTTATTCTATGATAAGCTTCATCATATCTAACTTTTGAGTCTCTGTCTCCTCGATTTCTTTGGCCATTGGATCCTCAGATGCTGGTAGTTTCAGCTATCCCTTTAATGCTACAACCTCAGTGTTCTTTTTCTTAATGAGCTCCTCTGTAGCATTTATGTTTGAGAGAGCATATCCCATCCTTATTACTAGGTTTTACAAGGATTGGATCTTGGCATCCTTTGCTAACGAGGAGACCTTCTCCAACTTTAATTGTGACTGAATGTTGGCCAATGTAACATGCATTTTTGAAAAACTCATATCAGTGTTTGTTAGGGTTGAAGAAATCATCTATCCAGTTTGTTTGTGCATCTCAATTTGATCAACTAGATGCACATCCTTGACATTAAACTCAAAATAAGTGTGTTTCTGGTATTGTGCTACAGTCCTGGGCTGGGGAACTTGGGCTTGCAAGAAAGCCATTTGCATCTTCCCCTTCTCTGAGTCAAAGACTGAAAGAAGCCTGGCTTGAGAGCTGGAAGAATGCTTCCGGAACTGGGTGTAAGTATTCAAATTCAATTCTTCATTCTTTCTTTTGATTTCACTAAAGATATGGAAGATGTATTCCTCTTTGTTCTCTGGAATGCCTCCAACAATTTGGACTATCTATTGTTCATGAGCAGTGGTAGATTGAGTTGGAGATTGTATAGACTGTGAATCAATATTCATAGAGACCCTTTGCCTATTTTTCCTGTGAAATACTTTGAGGCCTTGGCTTGTTGCCTCCATTGCAGGTGAAGATTGTTCTTCCCTCCCTCCCTTGGCAGCCTTTTCCTGTGCAATCGAAGTTTGCATATTTGATGTAGATATTGCCTGCTCCTCAGCTTCTTGGAGGGTATTCTCTATCCATTCCAACAGATTCTTGAATTATTCTATCTTAGGCTTAGCTATATGATGATATGGTGTAAACTTATTTTCCACCCTGAGTTTGGAGATGACTCCCAATGGGTCATATGACCAAGAGAAACTGAAAGCAAATTTCATTTCTTTTAACAGCTTATCAGCTTCCTTCCCTGTTGCCCTAGTATTACAAATGAAGGGACCAACTTGAGCTTTAAGCTTAAATTGTGATTTCTTTTTGGAAGCTACAAAATGTACTTCATCTACATTCAATCTTTGCCTCAAGTACTCCAGTGCAAAGATTCTAACAAGGAGGTACTTTGGCAGTTTGTAGGGCAGAAGCTCACAGCCAAAAACCCTGATTTCTGTGTAGTTTTGGTAGCATTACCAATCTCCGGTTGCAGCTTCATCTATGAACTGAAGTTCTTTGACAATATCCTCATTGATCCTTGGTAATGGAGTGTTGCTTATAAGGCTCAGGGCTGGATGAATAAATAGTTCTATGAAATTCTTGTATGTGAATTCTTATTTCTCCTTCATCCCCACTGAAGTCTAAAAAATCATTGACTATTGTTGTCCTTCTTCATCAATTTTCTACAAAGGAAATGGGAATTTGTCTCCCTAAAAATATATAAAAGTATACACAATTACTAAAGCATACTTGAATACTTCTTCAGTGTTAAATTTGACAAACTACTCATGTATGGTTTCAACTATGAAATGACTGAAATCATAAATAGTAGTAGGCTTAGAATCAGAAGAAAACATGAATAAGAAACCAAGGATGACTTCATTGACTGACTGATCATAGTGATAACCAAGAAAATAGGATAGGATAGTAGTAATATGTTTGGTTCTATTAGGAAACATAGATGAATCATAAGGGGTATTTCTCTTTGGTAGAGGACTACCAATTGCTAAAAACAGTTCGAGGATCTAGGATCTCTTGATAAAGTCTAGTTTGTTATAAGCTTCTATCAGGTTTTCATGAGAAAAAGGATGAGTTGGTATAGTGGCAGGGGCCTGCAACATTTTCTCAATTGAATCAACGTTAATGGAACAAAGGATTTCTCCAGTAGTGAGATAATTGCTCTCTGGCTGGGATCATAGTATTCATGGCATTTTATCACAAACTCTGGAGCTCTGTCTATTTGTGGAAAAATATAGTGGGGTAATTGGGATTCCCAGAGCCCAATTTCAACACTCTAGTCAATTATCTACTCTTCCCACCAGTAATAAATTTCAAATAAATCAAATTGAGAAGAAGTCTTAATGATTTTGCAATCCTTGTCAACTAATGGAGTATGGTGGAAATCAACGTGTGGGTGAATTAGAGGATTTGAAACTTCTGTAATCATTTTTCCCTTGGGAGGCATTTTGTCAAATGAAACTGTGAATTGTAAATGATAAATCGTAAAAGGAGTTACCAAAGTTGAGACAGGCAACTAACAAGTGGACCTACAAGATGTGCTTGCGAACAGGACAAATGGCTCAGATGTATGAACATGTGGGCTTAAATAATAATCTTGGTCGCAAAAGTTAACTATGTAACCTCTCAAATGCATGACACAGTGTTTATAAAGAGAAAAATGGAGTGGAAGGGTGGCCCCGAACGTTTGAAAATTCATTAATTATCCAACGGGTTAATTAACGAACATTTGGTTATAAATGTGCGGGAGCAGAAATGAATGTGCAACGGGTAGGTGCCAAATGATTGGATGGGAGATATGAAGAGAAAAGTGACGTGGCGGTGACATGGGGCGGCGGTAAACGGCTATGAAGGATATTGTGTTCGGAGGTAAGATGGAGTGGTTTGTGGTTTTGGGATTTCTAGTATCGAAAAACTAAAAGGTAATTTTTGTGGTTTATGTAGACGGTATTAAAGATTGTCCATTTCCCAGCACCCACCGATAAATTTCAGATGGCGAATGAGGGCCGAAAGGGAGTGTGGTTCGTATGATTGCGGAGGAGTGTGTAGGATGAGAGGTGAGGTGGAGGGAATTTAACGTATGAGCAGGGAATGAATGGTGGGGTCGCGATATGATAAGCGGAGGTGGCGGCTATGGGTCTGGATGATTTATCGAATGGAGTGATAGCATATGAATGTAATAACATAAGTTCAAAACTTTGGTTATTCAAACTCCTGTCATCAATATGTTTCCTAATGTTTTGATCTTTAGGAAATAACCATTTCAACATCTCAAACTTTCACATTTCTACCTACCCTTCTATTCCTAACATTTTTACTTATCCTTTCATAGTGCATTTAAACTAGCAACCCAATATTTTATTTTTATGAAAAATCTATCTCTATACCTTATTCCCTCCATTAGCTCAGATTAAACTATTGAGCCAATTTATTTTCTACCTATGAGAATTAATTTAAAACAAATCCAATTATGATGCAACTATATAATTGGATAAAATAACCTAGTGTGGCATCTAAACAAACTGCACACAACTATTATTTTTCAAACTGAATTTAGAAAAAAATAGTGGCATTTAGATTTGCAACACTTACAGAGTTGATTTCTTTTTCTTTTCAAAATATTTTCCTAACATTTTTTATTCGATGTTCTTTTTGTCCACATCCTATCTTAACATTTTGTAAATATATTTTCATTTTTTGTCTAATTTATTCCAACTTATCAGATTCAAAAAATGCTACAACATGGGGAAAGGTAAACTGAGGTAAAAATGATTTGTAGATGCTTAAATCATCACTATGATCTAAAAAAAAAAAATCGCCCAACTATGAAGCTCATATAAATCAAATTCACAACGAGTTTTTGTTATCTTATACTAGTATCAACCAAAGGCATCTCATTTAAATTGGGAACTAGGGGTAAGACAAGACTCTCAACGATCAATTTCGCTTTTCCCTTATGTTACGACATTTCAGATTGTAAAGAGCCTCAAGGGAAATCACCTAATTTGTACTCGATTAATAATAGAAGATGATGGTGATTGCAGAGGGCACTAATGCACTTGAACAATCTCTAGGCGTGAACCTGCACTGAGACAATGAAACGAGAAAGGGAGAAATGTTGGGCAATGCGGGATTTTTAAAGCGAAAAGGGAAAGAAAATTAACGACAAAATTATCATTTTTGGAGTGTCGCAATTAATGGTTTAAACATTCGTGGGAGTTAATGACCAATGTCTATATGACTGTTGGCGATAAATCTGGCCAACGGTAATGTGATGTAAGTGGGTGAGGTGATGTGGATGGATTTGGTGGTGCGGCGTGGACAAATGTGGTGGCATGGAGTGGACAAATATTGTGGCGTGCTATGAGTGGAGTGGGAGCCATCAAGAGCGGGGGAAAGTGGAAGTAGGAGATGGGGGGGGGGTGTTGGACGATAAGTGGTAAGGGAGGAGAGGCCCCTATAAATTTTGTGGAGCCACCGCATGGTCGATGTTGGCTTCAAACAAACCACTTTTCAGACCCCCCCTCCTCATTAACCTTCAGGAGGGTTGGGGGGAGACATTGTTCCCTACCGTTGATTTTGGCGGGGACGATCTCATTCATCCAAAATTGCCAGTTTGTTATTTAAAAAAGACAAAACATTATGTCGATTTTTATTTCACCTTTTAAACCATACTTTTGCTAATTTAATCAAGTTTAAGGATAGTAAACAAAACAACTTAGACGATATTTTGGTTGGCCTGCCCTTTTGACGAGCTTATTTCAATTATTTTCTTTAAATACTTTTCTTTTATTCCTCTCTTCATTTTTCTCTATTTTTCTTTATTTTTCCATTTTCATAATTTCTTTTTCTTTCTTTTTTTCTTTTTCTATTTTTCTTTTTAACAACTTAAAATGAAAATAATTTACAACATCCCACAAGTATAAATGGATAGATAATCATACCTTGACCACTATATTTAAAGGACCCTAACAACAAGAAGGGAAGAACCAATTTTGTTGCAGATTGCCTTAGTCAACCCACAGTTTTGGCACTGACCATTCTTCTAAACTCTTGTGGGCACGAGACTTCTATATGGCTATAGCTATATAGAAATGATCTAGAATTTTACACCACATACTAGATGTTGATGGATGGAAAGAAAGTACCAAACTTCCACCTCTAAGATGCATTATTATGCTGTCTGGGGCACCTTTGTGTTCCTTCAAGTGAGTGTGCCAATCTAATTTGGGATGCGCACTACAGTTGGGTCGTAGGACACTTTGATTTGAAGAAAATAGCGTTGGTATTACAAAAGTTCTTTTATTGGCCAAAACTCTGACAGGATGTTAGAAAATATATCAGGTCCTACACTACGTATTCCATCACCATGCCAACCATTAAAAAGAAAGGTATGTACACTCCTTTGCATACTCCTAGCCAGCATTGGGAAACCATCTCCATGGACTATACATTTGGAATTCCTTCTACCAAGCATGTGATCTGAATGGGAAAGTTAGTGTTTGTTGTGCTAAATTCCAATTTAGAATAGTAAACAAAGTGCTTGAGGATTATGAGGTAAATTGCAAGTTTTGCATGAGTTTTTATGTCTTTATATGTAATTCGTGAGCTTAAAACATGAATTAAAAAACATTGAACAATAGCATAATAGTAGTACACTCAACAATTGATAAAGGAGTTCACCCTCCTGGGCTACATCTCCTTGGTCCAGCTTCCAATGGCTTGACCCAATCTCATTATGCTCAAAATAATTCAGTGATAAAGAGTACATAAAGTGTGCTGAAAAAAAGAGTGGCTAGTTTCCCCTTCAAGGAAACATTCTCCTGAAAAGAACTCTCACTCTAAAAACATGGCAACCTACAATTAGTCATGAAACAATCAGCAAGAAAAGTGTTCTCAATTTAAGACCCCATACTCCATCTAACAATGAGCATAACAAGTACCACAACTCACTTGAAGTACTAAAATAGAACTTTCCTCAAAGACATAATGAGAAAAGAGAAACATGAGATACACCATAGATGCCTCAGCTATTGCAGAAAACATATGAAGGCTAGAAAACCCCTACAAGGTCCTCTCCATTCTCAAAAACCTTCAAAAATTGATTCAACCCACTGGTTGATCCTAGCACCCATAGACTTAAACCTGCAAAAATTCTCATCAAAAATTCTCCAATGGCTTTGAAACTTGTTCAATTGGCTTCAGAAGACCCAAAAATGTTTGTCTAGCGTCTTCTTGCTCCTGAAAAGACCAAAAATTGAGGAAGATATGCCTCCTTCCTCCTTTTCCCAAGTTCTGTAGTTAACCTCCCTACAATTCAAACCAAATCCAGCACATGTGCCCCGAATGCGGAACTTCTCCCCCAAACCTAACTCAATTCCCGCTCGGAGGGTGAAATTATAGGACCATTAGTTTTTCAATAAGCCCCTGAACCTCCTTACTCTTGGTCACATGGGCACCATAAGCTTAGGGGTTGGCCCCCTTCCAACTAGTGGTTAAGTCTTGGTGGTTTAGGCTAATGGTTTGGCACAGTCACATGCAATGTTGGGGTTGGCGGTTTCAGACTTTGACTGGAAGTTAGCTAGTGTTTTAGGAGGCGGAATGGTTGGCGGATATGACGCTCACATGGCACAGTTTAGGTAAGTTAAGGTGGTGGTTAAAACTAGCATCGACAATTAACTATGCAGTTGGGGACCCTATCACATGCGGGGTGCAGAGTTATGTCTCACCATTAATGGTTAATGCCAAGGGTGATGGTTATGGTAACCTTCACGGTAAGGTCATCACATGCAGTGGTTGACATAAATTTTTGGGGCCGTGGTTAGCCCCTAACCAGGGTCCATGGGCTGAGGTCGAGGGTTAACCATGGTCCCCACCCCCCAATATATGTGCACTACACATTAAATATAGTATGTCTGCTAACGTATAACAAGCAACATCGTATGGCACAATGGTAAATTGTTCAACTAGTTTGATGGAGGTTCTAAGTTCAATTCCGGTCGATGTCATTCTAGCCTTCAAACAAATCTTTTCGGCCACTAAGGTGCCACATGGCAACCTCTATCTGGGCCACGTGGTAGCCTCTGGTTGGGCCACATGGCGGCCTCTGGTTGGTCCACATCACTAACACCGCAAACCAATAATATTCCGCCATTTCAAACCAATGAAATTGTGCCACTTGGAACTACCTTATTTGTCATAGGAAACCCAATAATTTGTAGAATCGCCTACCACGTTAGCATCCCAGTCATCCTACCACGTCAACAATACGGAGTGCTGACTACGCAATGCTACTCACTTTTTTTGGCCAAATTTCCCTATTTGAGAAAATATACAAAACACATTTTTGGGAGCATATGGAGTAAGTTTCATGTGAAATGAGTTGTGCTAGATTTAGGACGACAAGCACTACACAGTCATTCAGGTTTCACACCTATCCAACAAATTTGAATTTTGAGCTCTAAATCACATGGTAACGATTGTGTATTTGTGTTCATTGATATATTTTATAAGATGGTTATATTTATTGCTTGCAAGAAGAGGATCATAGTATAATACATTGGAAAACTCTTCTTCGAACAAGTATGGGTACATTTTGGGATTCCACATACCATTATATCATATCAGGATAGCATGTTCCTAAGTGCATTCTAGTCGATCCTTTGGTTGTTGTTGGACACTAAGATCACCAAGTCAGTTGCATTCCATCCTCCTATTGATGGCCAAACGGAGGTTGTCAACGGGATGATAGTGCACATAGTATGCAAGTACAACTACGAGCATCCATGAACATGGGATGAGATTCTTCCCTATGCGCAACACAATTATAACAAATTTCTCCATAGCTTGACTGGAAACATCCCCTTTCAAGTGGGCCTGGGATTTCAACCATTTCATCTCATTGATGTTGCAATGCCTCTTGTGACTACACAAGCAGAATCTTCACATTTTCAATCTAAAGTTAATAAAGGCTTTAGGTTTATTGAATGCATCCATCACATCCACCAGCAATTTCATGATATCTTGGATAAAGTCAAATCTAAGTATAAACAATGTCATGATCATCATCGAGTACCACATAAGTTTCAAGTGGGCAACAAAGTTTGGTTGGATTTGCAGAAGGAACGCCTTATCGAAGCCCATCAGAAGCTTCAACCACTCTAATATGGGGCTTACACCTCACAAAGGTTGTGGGTGACAATGCTTTTGAGCTAAGTATTCCTCCATTATTTGGCCTACACCCAATATTCAATGTGGACTACCTTCAACCATACTTTCCTCCATTTTTGGACATATCAGACATTTTTTAGCAGTTGAAACCAATAGAGATCAACCTAGATTGCATTGAACGGGCCACAACCAACCAAATAATGGATACACAAATTAAAAACACTCTCCAACAAAGGATATAGAGGTATCAAGTTGTCAAAGTCAGCCAATTCCTGCACCAAGGCAAGTGGCTCATGAGGGATCAAATTTAGCAGAAGTTTCCCCATCTCATGGAGGCACTCAACGCAATGGGGACCATTGCTTCTTGGGGGGGAGGACTAATGCAGGTGGATATTGGTGGCCACCCTCCTATTCCACTTAGACCCCCAACATTGTTTTCTTTCAATTTCCTAATTTCTAGCACAATTTCCTATTTCAACAGTTTTTTATTTTTCTCAATTTTTCGGGTCTTGAACTTCCAAATCCATTTTGAGGCCCTAAACGGATTTTTTTTTAGAAATAGGAAAACATAAGGCCATCAACCCTCTAATCATAGTTGAAAGTTGTTTTCCTCATATAGATATTTCTAACGAGGTATTATGTGCATCAAACGGGGATCATATGCCAAAGTTACGACCTTGAGAAGCTAATGTTCCAACTGACACCAACAGGGCCCATAAACTTTTGGCTCTTCATCTCCTAGGGTTAGGTTTCCCATTGTTTATTGATGATAAAAATTCCTTCGAGCCTCATTATGACATAGTTCAGAAGGCATGTAACTGTCACATCTTTTCTTAGAGATAAGCTACCATTGCCCGAGCTAGTTTGATTATTTTCTGCATGTAAATAGATTTTAGTAATTGTTATTTATTAAGTGAAGTTATTTTTGTTGTATAGAGTATGTGTTTTTGTTTAAATATATATTTCATTTCATTCCTTCATAAATATGGATCAATGATGTAGCCTTTTCTTGTCCATTAATGTGCACTTCATATTGTCTAGACAAGTGCCCACTTCCTTCCTACTCTTGGGGATAAACCTTATCCCTTTATCCTAGGAAACCTCATACTTTGAAATTTAATCTTATTCTTGTATTTTTTTTGGATTTATGGAGTTAGGATTTGCATGTGAGAGTCATTACTTTAGTTCTCACTTATTTTCGACTCATCCTATCCTTATCCAACTTGATTATTGATTCTAACATTATTTTAGATCCTAAAACTCTATTTTTGGTGTATTTAACTAGAACTAAGGGAGAACTGCCTTTCTATTGGTTGTACACGCTCAAGGAATCACTCTTTGCTTACATTGATTCTCTCCAGGAGAGCGTTATTTGATTCTGCCCATATGTAATACAAGTGAATTCAAATTGGTCTCTCTTCTCTCCTTTGTCTTACAATTGCTAGTGTAGTTATTTTATCGCAACTAGATATTGAATATAATAAAGATCTATATGACATATTTATAACAGTACATCTACAAAGGGAAAAAGTCAGTAATTTGAAGACTAAAAATTATTTATGTGGTCCCAAAAAATATTTAAAAATGTGGTACCAAAGCATTGATTCTTTTGTGTTGAGATTGTGATTTATGAGATCCAAAGCAGATCACCTTGTGTATTACAAAAATGTTGATGGTCATTTCTTTGTTATAATTGTATATGTGGATGAACATTATTATTTGGTCATAGTAAGGATGTGATTCAACATTCAAAGTCTCAATTTTCAACATAATTTAGCATACAAGACTTGGGGGATGCAAAATATATCTTAGGGATAGAGATTAGGAGAGATACAACAAAAAGAAAGATTTGTTTGAGCCAAAGTAAGTACATGAACTCTGTACTACAACATTTTCACATGGAAAATTGCAAACCATTGAGTGTTCCAATTTTTATGGGAAATGAGCTTTTAGTTTAGTAGTGTCTTACAACACTTGCATAGATGAAGGATATGATTTCTGTTCCTTATGCTAGCATAATTCATAGTTTGATGTATGTTATGGACTATACTAGATATGATATTGCCTAAGCACTGAGAGCCTTGAGTCAATTCATGGCTAATCTTGGACATGAAAATTGGGTTGTAATGGAGAGTGTCTTCAAGTATTTGCAAGGTACTTTTGAATATTCAATTTGTTATGATAATGAAGTTTCAAGGGATCCACATTGAGTGTATATACAGAATTATGTGGATTTTAATTAGGTAGGGGTTGTAGAAAAATGAGATCTACAAGTGGATATGTGTTTTGATTGTTTGGTAGAGCAATAAATTGAATGATAAATCCACAAGTTGTGATTATGTTTCATTCTACGGCAAAGTATATGGTATCTACTCATGCTTATAAGGAGGCCATTTCAAAGGGTTATTACAATTCAGCGTGATAATAATAGTAAGGCCAGTTCAAAGGGTTATTACAATTCAACGTGATAATAATAGTGCCATTTTTCTAGCTAAAATCCTGATTGTTCATATGAAGACAAAGCATATAGATATCCAATACCATTTTGTTAGGGACATGCTAGAGGATGAAAAGGTGATAATAGAAAATTTTGGTACTTTATAGAATGTTGTAGATCTATTAATGAAATCAGTGAGCATAATTAAATTGAAGTGATGTTATGAGTCTATGGGCATTATGGCTCGTAGTAATTAACTCATAGTTTGATGCATTCTCCCTTATATTCTTGTAAGGTATATGACAAATGGGATTGTTGGGATAGGTTTCATACACCTTGCAATATTGTAGTAGAGAAAGCAATGATTGTTGAGCAGTAGTAGGGAATAAATGTAAAGGAATAGTTGGGAATAAATATTGAGTAGTGGCGGGGAATAAATGTGTATCATTAGCAAATGATGAATGCTAAACAACAATAAATGGTTAATTAATCATTGGTGGTCTCCAACATGTTCATTTGTAACACCAAAAGTGGCTTATGGTCTTGTCATGCGTATTTATTGTATGTTGGGGTTGGAGGAAAATAATGTGTAAGTTTTAACTTACTGTTATGGTGTCAAAATTTCTGTAGAATCCTTATGTTATTGCTCAACAATCTTGTTAAGAGCAAGGAGACTATGTAATGTATTATTACCATTTGATTGTTATAATACATTGAGCATGCTTTAGAGTGTAAGGTTTATCTCCTCGAAAAAATTTACCATGAAATCATTACGCAATGTTTGATATTACTTTAATTGATTTCTATTGGTCATTTGCAGCTATTTGTTTAATTTTTTATGCATGTTTTTCTCTCATTAGTTAGTGTAGGAAGCTTATTCAATACATATGGTTCCTTTCAACATTGAAACTGCATATTTGTTTTATGTGGGTGATTGTGGCATCTTTCAACTTTTTGAAATTACAAGAATTCCATATAATGTTGTTGTTTTTATGTTCTATAGGTGTGATTCTAGCTCGTTTCAACTTTTTGAAAATATATGAACATGAGATGGTGGAAAAACTAGTAGATAGGGGTGTTACAATAGTGAGCAATCCCCACTAAACCATTATTTAGATCTTTACTTGATATTGATTTTTTTTACAGGACAATGCTTTGTTTTTACTATTAAATATAAGCATTAGGAGAATTGGTTGGTGAACAACGTATTTCCACTCCTTTCATGAAGGTTCAAAATATAGACATTGCTACTCCTTTGACAGAGGTTCAAAATAGAGGTATCGTCACTCCTTTCACAAAAGTTCATGTGCCCTAATGACATGTTCACCCTTTGTAAAAAGTGATACTATTATAAATCAAAGGTTCATGTGCCCTCCAGACATGTTCACCCTTAATAAAAAGTGATACCATTATAAATGGACTAACTTGTAAGTGTAACTACTAAAAATTAGTGAAAAATAACTAAATTTCCATAAATAAAAGATAAAAATAAAATATCTTTTTACAAATACAAAACATAACAATTAAAAAATATAATAATACAAATACTAATCATAATAATAATAATAATTCAAGATAGATATAACCAATTCACACTAATAAAAGGGTAAGATCATGCACTAGTTACTTTTATATCTAACTCTATATAACCTTCAATTTGTAACTTTACATAACCTTCGATTTGTCAACCATCATCCTTTTGCGACTACCATATCACAACCTTAAAAATAACCAATAACTAAAAAGAATTTGGAAACTTGTCATGCAAAGGTCAAGTAAATGGGTTTGAAGCCATTTATGGCAATGCAGCTATTGCTCCCTCGGAAGATAGTCATTAACCTAAAGCGTCTTAAACATATTAGTGAAGTGTTTTTATGTTGAAAAACATATGTATTGAATTTGTGACTCAGCCAAAATAATAGATTGCATTTTTTTTCTTTTCCAAATATACAAATAGGAATTAATGGATTTTTATTATCCAACTATAAGTATAAATTGTTTTTTTTTCAAATATATCAATGGATTTTTGTTATCCAACCATCACCATAATAATAATAATAATAATATCTAAAACAATTCGGCTTACTAAAATTTCTATAACTACAATCATAGACGAGTATCCATGAAAATAAAAATAAAAAATCATAATATAACATACAAAAGTATAAAAAATATATAAAGTGTAACTTGAAGAACATTAATAAAAATTAAAAACACAAACAAGAACTAAATAATAAATAAATAACATGAACACAAACACATAGGCAAATTGAAAAAGAGGTACATGTTAATTTAAGAGTGCTATGTGTTGGGCTAATGGACAAAGCAAGCTCTCATGAATAAAAAATACTCATGTTTTGGTTCACTTGTACTTAAGTGTAAATTTAGTCTTCCCATCTAAGGTTCTAATCTGGTTTATGGATTTATGATTTAATCATAGCTCTATTTTCTCAAACAAAACTACCTCAATGCCTATCCCACAAATAGCAAGGAACCAAAAGATTTTGTTATGGAGAAGTTTCGTAAAAAGGTATGGGGAAAAGAGTTGGGTAGAAACAAGAAATATTACATTGAGGAATTCAACCCTACATGTGATCTACAACAAAAAGAGTTCATTGGAGCTAACATTTCGTGGAGGGCAAAGGTTCTTATTACTCAATTAAGGACCAACTCACATCAACTTCAGTGTGAAACAAGATGATGGAAAAGGCCTAAAGAAGCTTGGGAAGAACGAGTGTGTACATTTTGCATGTTTGGAGTTGTGGAACTGGAAAAACATTTCATTTTGGAATATGATGCATTCAAAGACATCAGAGAAAGTTATGAGAACATGTTAGCATCAGTTTCTTAGCATTGTCTTTTTAGCGAGGGGATTGTTGGAAGGTTGGGCCAGCTCATCATCAATTTGAATAAAAAATGATTGAATTTCAAAAAGAGAAAAACAAGGGACTAATGGTCTCATAGACTATTTTTAGTCTCGTGGACCTTAAATTAATAGGTGGATAGAGGACGGAAGCCCTATAAGTAAGCACTTGATGTATTTGGTAGATTGTATGTCTATTTAACCTTTTCAGTGCATCCATGACATGTGGAATACTATATGTTCTAACAAAGCTCGTGACTATGACCATAGTTCAAAAGGCAACACAACTGAGTTACTTAAGATTCTCTCCATTTTTGCAACAATAATTGAGGAGGAAAACATGTGAATTAAGAGGAAGAAGAGATGGATTATCCCCTCTCCACATAAAGGTAGTAGCATTTTGCTTCAAATAGAGTATGTTTGAGCTTGTGGCATCCTTAGAATCATTTAATTTGAAATATGCAACATATATTATTAATTATATTGAAATTTGGAAATTGTAAATATTTATTTATGGAGAGTATTTATTATTACATTATTGAGTGTTGTTAATATTTATTCAAGCTTTGAGGTTAGCTCAATTGGTCAAGTTCTCATTGCTAAGTAATTGGCGATTAGGAGGTTACCGAGTCAATTTTGTTTGACACCACTAGGGTTAGGTTATGCTAGTTTGGCCAACAGGATGTGACCCCTGCGAGTTTATCCATTTGGATTTTCCACGAAAAATAAAAGGAAAAGAAGAAAACAAAAGTGTTGTATGGTAGAAATGTTGTAATGTCACGTTTAACATTTTGACTCTGTCAAGTTACATAAAATGAAAATAAAAAATAAAATAAAAGCATAAAATTAATAGTTATAATTAACAATTAAACCAATTTATATCCATCTTAACTATGAATCTACCAAGTGTTGAGATGGATCAAATTTCTTGAGATGCAAACCTATTTTAGAATAAAAAGAGATTTGGTCCCTCTTGGTGCTTGGTAGATCCAAACTTAAAATGGATCTAGGCTCCTTGTAATAAATTTGTATTCAGTGCATATTTTTATCCTTTATGAATTAATATTGAAAAGTATCATATTATAAAATATAATTATTTAAATGTTGAAAAATAATAGCTTCTTGAAACTCGAATTTTTCGTCATTATAAAACTTTCTCCATTGTAATTGTGATGTCTTCCTCATATTATATATATATATATATTATTATATTTTATATATATTATATTATTATTATATTATTATATTATTATAGTTGAAAATTATTTTGGGTTTAGAGTATGTTTTAAAATTATTTTTATTTGGTTAAGAGTTTATTTTTATTAAAGGTAAGAAAGTATGGTAATGGCCCATGACCCAAAGGCATTTGGTAGGAATGAGAGTCTACCCCTTACAAACCACCAATGGTTAATTCCAAGTGACATGGTTTTCCTTAAATAATTGTGATGAGTCAATCTACATTTGTGAATATTAACTAGTAATGACTATCTCATTACTAGCTTCATATTCAAATTATGATAATTTTTTTTGATATATATTATATAACTTTTCTTAAAGAATAAAGTGTGACCAACACCTTATCACATTATCGATGTTGTATAATAATATTCCTCGATGGGGGTGTTCAGTTGATAACAAATTGTCGTCAACCTCAAGCAGGTGGTTTTTCTGGTGAAACAAAAACATGTAAATAATGAGTGGCATGCAAAGATTTTTTGTGGCCAAGGAGGTGGTGACCTTGAGGGAGTGTACCAAGCCACCCACTTGGCGCAAAGTCCCTGACGCATGGAGGAGGCCAAAAGTGTTAAGTGTGGGTGTTGTATGTTGCTTTATTTGTGGCATTTATTTCACAAGATTATGGTACAAAGTAGTGGGTTCTTAGAACGCCATCGAATAGGAAATTGAGGTTTTTGAAGTTGACATGGAGGAGTAGGCTTGTGGGAGATTGGATATAGGGCAGATTTTCCCTGACAGACAATCGATCTACATTTATGGTACATGAATTACGGGTGTTTTCGGGAAAGAAAATCACACTTGGTGCATGGTGAAGGAATGTCAAAGGCTTTGTTTTGGTTCATGTTCTAATCTTGCCTTGTTGGTCTTGTTAGATACAGTCCCTACTGAGCACGTAGGGCAGTGGTGAGCATCAACGTCTGTAGGGTGGTGCCAAACCATTCTAACTCTTTCTGGGTATGCATTGGAGGTGTTGTCCGTCAATACACTATGAGTTATCAGTTGCCCAGAGTAAAAAAAAAAAGAGTGGATTTTGAAGCCATTTCCCAAGCCACTGAAGCTCTTAGAGCTTAATCAGACCCTCTCCATTGCATAGTGCTCGGAACAAGATTTCCAACAGTGTATGCAAGTCCAAAAATGGACTTCTGGATCATAAGTTAGGGCAGATTGAAGTTGCCCTATGAAAGCTAGAAAACAAAGAGAAAAGACCAAGGGAGGCTCATCGCAATCACATTTCGAAGTTTCCTAGCAGTAGCAGCGGGGGAGGACACAACAACCCTGCGATTGAGCGATTGCCAATATCAATGATCGCGAGAGTCAAAGGTCTGAGGCATGGTATATCAACGATCAGTGAAGTTAAAAGGTCACAACTCCAATTAAAAGTCTCTTATTGTGATTTGAGGTAAAGGGGGCTCTGAAAAGGGAGTCTAGCCTGCAATCACACGGAGGACCGAAGAACCAGGGGCTAAGCACTAAAGAGGCAATCCCAAAGATCGGAAATCTTGTAGATTGGGGTCTTTCAAAGCAGTAAATAAAAGAGGACAAAAAAAACTAGCGATCTGCAATCGCTGATAACACTAAAATCGTCGAGATTCAGGCCCTCGATGTTAAAGCATCGGGAGGGGCTGATTTCATTTAATAAATAAATTCAAAGAAAAACCAAGGGCGAATGGGCCCTTTTCTCTGTCCTCCATGGGGGCCACATCGCAGAGCACCATTAGATCTGATAATGACACGGGGCAGTGGACATTAGCATGGCGTGGCATTACGATGATGATGTAGTGGTACATAGGACATGTTAGTCCTTACAATCTCCTAGGCTGAAAAGGAAATCTAGAAGGGTAACCTCAAACCACTTCAGCTCAATAGCTATCACTACTGAGCATGAGAGGGATCTCTCTAAGTCTCTTATCAGTGATATGACTTTAAAGTAAATGAATTTTAGGCTAGATATGAGTATTTGTTTGTTTGTTTGTGGAAATTTGGTTTTTAAGGATTTGTTGAACTTAGGGTTTGGAGCCACAAGTAGGTCTAGGTTGTGGGAATGCAAGAGAAAACATAAGAAGGATTTAGGTATCAGAAACCACGGTGTAATTTGATTATTTGTCAGTGTAGTGTAGAGGATATAGTGTGGAAGAAACTAATGAACATAAGTAGACATGATTTCATTAGCTTAGGAAGACAAAACACATAACTATGAAAACCAAATAATAGAGCTTGAAAAACAAGAATTATGAGTACTTTATCACAAGGCATTCATATAAAGAAGAGATATAATGTAGATAAAGATGATTAGACCATGAGAAACCAAAAAGAATTAAGTACAAGCACCATGAACTCACTGAGCTAGAGTTCCTTGAAAATAGTTGCAACATGTCTCTATATTAGTTGAAAGATGATTACATGCAAACCTCCTTCACAAAAATTTCAACCCTCTTCTCCTGAAGTGAAATGATACATATAGACTCTCTTAGACCACTTTCGCACCTTCAGGAGTTGAATTCCTTGGTGTAGGAACTAACTCCAAGATTCTCTCAACCAACAGGTGAGAGTGAGAAGGCGAAACTCAAACACTTCATGGAGAGTTTGTTTAGGAGTTTGTTCTTTTATGAGGCCTAATAAACATAAAAAAAAAAACATGTGATGTACATTTATTCATGCCTATGTCACCTAGCCTCGAAACTAGTGCCATTACATAGAGAACCTTGATACTTTTTTAAGGAGAGGTGCATGTTAGGTCCCTATACTACTAGTGTAACCCCTTATTATTATTAGTACAACCCCCTTATTATATTGTTGTGCCCATGTAATCCCCATATTGTTATTATTGTGCCACATAGAAGCCCACTATTGTTATTATTGTGCCCTTACATTATTAATGTTATGTCAGCTCTGATTATATTATGACCCCTTAGACTCCTATATATAGAAAGGAGGTCTTGTCATTTGTATCATCCAAGAATTGTTCATTTGTGTAATGTAAAGGAGGTTTTCCCCTAGAAGAGGCTTATTTCTAAGGCGTTAATCTATCTTTTCTATATTTTTGTGAGTTGGTTTCAAAACAGCTCACTTTCGCTGACTGAAGAAACTGTGTTGACTTGTCGGACAGACGCCTGCTGCCTATCACTGCACTGCCCTAAAAAATTGCACAATTTTTCCAGTCAGTCACCTTGTCAACCAGCCTGCTGCTCCTCCTGAAAACTGCGTAGTTTTCATGAGAAGTCTCCCAGCTGCCCAGCATCCCGCTCAACTCAGAAACCGTGTAGGGATGTCCAGCAGGCCAGCCTCCCAGCTCTATGCAGTTTTTGCCAGCAGCCTCCCGCAGCCCGCTGCCAGCTTCCCAAAGAAATTGCGTAGTTATTTTCCAACAGCCTCCCATAGCCCACTACAAGCTCCCTAGAGAAATTGCGTAGTTTTCACTGCCAATGAAAAAAAAATTGCACAGATCTTCCCTCCAGCCGAGCCAGATCTCGCAGATAGTCATTGTTGATCTGGATTGCCCATCTCAGCTTCCCAGTGACCTCTATGAAATTTTCATTGACAGTGCCCGGAGCCCACATCCTGGCTTGAAATGTGCTCTACGCAGTTTTATAGCCTTGTCCTCTCTCTCGGTCACCTACATTCGAAAACGAAAGATAATGCATCATGGTATACTAGGAGATTTATGGATTTGATGGCGTCTCGTCATGAGTGATTACAGTTACAGGTACACGAATGAGACATGGCGCGACAACGAATGGGATGAACAAGGAGCGCATACTAGGAGACTTGTTTGCAAACAGAAAAACACATGGAGCATGCCAAGTACAAGAGAAGGAGAGACATGCACGTGCAACATCAAGTGAACACCAAGACTATTGAAGACTTCGCACACCTTGCCATGTGGAGGTGAAGCTATGATACAAAAAAAGCACATTCATCACTCAGTAGCATTGCAGATCGACATGGATACCACCAGCATCATGAACATACCATCTCTATTATGTCGAGTCATGTCATGAGTCATCTTGGCCTCATCACTACTGTGGGCCATACTGTTGTAATCAATGTAATGTAACATGGAAGTCCAAGAGACCCACATGTAAAGTTGAAGAGTCGTGTAAGTCAAATAGTCATGAGGGAAGTTGAAAATTCACAAGGGTCAATTTCACTGTTGGCTATATATACCCCTCATTTGTACATGCAAAAGACTTTTCACCTTGGCTCCTCCCACATAGCCTTGACAGTCTATAGTCTTTTCTTTGAGGAGTGTGTAGTGGCTCCAAGGCCCTGCTATTGGGGTTAATGATGTATGGTGTACCGATGTGTCTTGGAAATTTTGCTTAATTCATAAGCCTATTAACAAGTCAACACGTTTTCACACATGTATTGCATTCGTTTGTAAGACTATTCTTTAGACGCTTGTAATGCATGTTGCTTTAACCTGTATTAGGACAATTGAACTATTTCGGTTGTTTTAACACATATGCTATTGGAAATGTGTCGTATCAGTTGTTAACGATGTCTCGCTCGTGTGGGCTATCCTGCCATACACTCGACAGATTCATTCTTGTAAACTTGTTATAAGGACTGTGGCACTCGTCTGGACTATTATGCTGGGTGTTGTACGTGTTTTTTGTTCACCTTGTGTTTGTGACTGCCGCATCCTTGTGGACTACTCCGTCGGAAGCTACTCATGTCCTGTTGTGTTTTGTGTCTCTAATAGAGTTGGGACTATTCCCTTTCAACCTGAGACTCACTTCCACCCTATCCCTCTACATTGAAAGAACTTTGACACAAGCGACACTAAGAACTCACCATGCATGCAAACCTCGTTGTTCAAATACAAAGCAAACAACTTCCGTGTGCTAACAAGCAAGAGCTAAGGCATATATTTAAGATAATGGCAATCGGGTCATCATACCAGATGGGACTCCTACACCAAACGGTGTGAGGTCTAGTTGGGACTTCATACTAGGGAGATACCTTGAATGTTGGCGGGTCCAGCACCGTCAATAGGGGGTATCCACTGTTATACCTTACACATCATGCTCTTATCTCTTGGAGCCTCGAGCAAGTATGAATTAAAATCAACCAAAGGCAAAAGGCATACGAAGAAGGGTGGAAAAACAGAGGTTGGGATAACTCATGTGCCACGATTTCTCCCTCCTACATTCATGTACCCAAGTGTGGGCTTCCCCTATTATAGCTACCCTTGTACCATGGCATGTGGCTTGGAGCTTTCCCCTTGGTCCCCCACTCCGCTCCATCATTATATCACATGTCACCTACTACTTGATGGATGTACCATTGACATGTCACCCCCTTTGAAGGTTGAAACCGCCTAATAGAATCCTTGGTTAACCTTTTATTGAGCTTGGAGACACTTGTACATGCTAAAGCCCACTATGGAATGGTATGCCATTATGAAGTGTTCACTTATTTTCCATGATTTATAAGCTCTTTTACTAGCTTGCTCTAATGATTCGTTGTGTTGGAAGGGGAGGAGATGCATTAGATCTTATGCAGGATTGTAGGTGGGTACCATTTGGGGTTTGGTCTCCCTATAGGAGGTCCAAACCCTCCAGAAGGTCACATTGGCACTTATAGGGTGAGCGTGGAGAGCCATGGGCCTCCACCACAATAGAGAGTAGCGTACTACTTCATGGATCCCTCAGCACCACTTGTTGATTGCTCATGTTCCACCTTTTGGATGAGGATGATGCACCTGGACCACCTTGCCTAGTTGGCTTCACACTTGTACCATGTTAGCACTCCTTAGTTGTCCCAAGGTTGAGAAAGGAAACCAAAGAGGTAACCTCAAACCAACTTTTGACTTGGTATCTAGCCCTACCAAATCATAGAGGGCTCTCTCTATACCAAGCTCGCAGCCAATGGAAGTGATTGGAGAAAATCAGGGTTTTAAGCTAGGTGTTCAGCTCATTAGGATTTTATGTAGGGTTTGCTGGATCAAGATCATAGGTCTAGGAACTAGGTTAGGGTTTCAAATGATCAATTGCAGGGATAAAAATGATGCAAGGTAGGTATGTTTAGTGACATATTTGGGTTGTCATTGTGGTATAGGGTTGAAAAATGAAGTATCAAAATGAGCATATGACTGTGAATTCTGCTTAAAAACTAATGAGATGATCACATGAAAGCATACATATGGTTGCAAGGAAAAATAAACTTTCAAATTGGTGATAAAACCAAGAAGAAACATTGTCAATAAGCATACCATAGGAATCCCAAGATTATAGCTGCAACTCTATGTTGTATTTCTGCAAAATGGTGTACAGTAGCTCCAAGCTATGACTATCAAGTATCCAACCCTTTCTCTAAGACGAAAATCACTAGATATAGATGTAAAAAAATATTTCCTTACTTGGAGGTCGAATCCATCATCCTAGGAACTAATTACATCAACTTCTTTAGCCATACCCAAAACTAGGGAGGTTAGAAACCAACTCCCTTTGTGCATTAACTGACTTAGTTTGACTTTAAAAGCACTGGTTACAAATAAATAAACTCTAAGCATCTCTAAAATAATTATTTACATCATTTAGAATAATCTCAAGACTAATTACATCAAGCAAACTCACCTCTTCACCATGAAATTGAGAAACATGCTTTCTTCCATAGAAGTGTAGCGTGCATTGAAGAAACACAGCGAAAAATAGGGGTCAAAGATGAACTAATATCTCTTTAACCACACCTGTTACAAAATTGGAAGAGGTTTTTATAGATAAGGTTGTTTTGAAGAAAAATCTCTCTCAATTTTGTAAAATTCATTCCCATCTTCTTGGAATTTGTGCCACAAAAGAATGGCTAAAGCATGCAATTAAATTGGAGAATCTAATTTTCTGAAATAGGCCTCCAAGAAAGTTTGAATATCTCCCAATCCATGAAACCTGTGTAGAAACTGAAGGAGGTTATTATGATTGAATCCGTCATGAGCAAAAATCTTCATTGGTTTTCCAAAATTCATCTTCATTTGGTCAGAAACCTCTTTTGAAAATTATGACCAAAAACAGAGCCAAAAGCGCAGCGTGCAGGCACAGAAGCGCAACGAAAGTTTGAAGGTTGATTGAATGACTTTGGTGCATCTTTAAGATGAACTGAAGGCTAGTATTGGTAGATGGGGATGTCCTTTATATCACTGTAGATTGAAATCAGCAAAAACACTTCTCCAAGACCACTTAAAACTCAATTTTCCACAACTACTCCATAAGTGCAGCGTTTGACCAAAAATAGTGGCAGAAAGGTGAGATTTTAGTGGTTTTCAATCTTTTCCTACAAATCCATGAGCTGACAAGATACCAAAAGTAGGTTTATGAGATGTACTAACTAGAAGACACTTGTATATGTTTTCCATTTGTCATTTGGAGGTCTTGTGAAAAAGCACAGCGTGGGCATGCTGCGTTTTTGGGAGTGACCCTTTTGACTGTGTGCAAAAATACTCAAAAATTCAAAATTTTGATGGCTTTTCTTGTTTTTTGAGTCAGTTTTATGCCACTAAGGAGGCATCAACTATAAGGTCAAAATTGTCCCTCTTCTTGAGCTTGCTTAGGGTCTTCTTGAGTTTTTTCTTCATGTTCTTAACCTTAGCCCTAGAAATCAAATTCCTAACATGGTAATGTCTGGCCATGTTTCTTTGCATAGTGACATCTCTATTGGCCTTATTTAACAACTTCTCTAAGTTCTCATTGACCTTTTCAAGCCAATATTCTCTATTCTCATCAATACTTGCAGCTATAGGGTTAGTAGAGTCCTTTTGTGTTTGTGATGGAGATGGCTCCTTGTCTTGCTCTTTCTTCTTTGCCAATGCTCTTGGAGGATGAAATGAAGTTGTTGAATCCTTGGATGGTATTTTAATAGCTTGAAACTCAATTTTTTGCTTTGGTGATGGTGTGATGTTATCATGTACTTTGAAAAGTGACTTGATGAGGTAGTGTACTGCAACTTTATTACTTTGTTTGGAAAGGTTACATCTCCATGTGGGGTAAATGTACCTTTGATAGCTTTTTGACAAACTTATCCCTAATTATCTAACTCCCATGATGGTGACAATGGTGCTGACATGACTCCCATGCATTATTGGATGACATGAGAAAATGATGACACCTAATGCATATCTTAACCATGATTGGAACTTCGAACCCTTTAAGTATGAGTGTGAATGTCTTGATGACCGAAATGATGACCAAGACACTCATTTGATGACCTATCACAAGGAATGATGACATGACCATGATGACAATCTATGACCATGCAAATGGAGGGAGTAGTAATGACACCTAAGACATGACTAAAGACTCATCTGACAATAAAAAGACATGTCAAATTTTATTTGAAAATATAACAATTTGACCTAAGGCTCTATCAATCACATGGAAAGAGTACATTTGATCACTGTGACTGTTAGACACTAACATACCATACACTTAGCAGATGTTCCAGGGTCCAGTTGAGGATGTGTCTCCCCATTGGGGACAATGGGAGGTCTTATGTCATCATTCCAACCCTTGCAAATGGTATACAAACATTATTGATCCACTTAGAGACCCATGAGGCTATTGTTGTGCCCCCACACCCATTTGGGGCACCACATTGGATTTGCTTGGATATCAAGGAGTCATCCCTTTGATCATTATGTTTGGAGCCTTTTCTCTCACATTGGCACACTTTAGCCTCCAATAGGCCTTCTCAATGGCCCTACAACTCATTATGATTACTATTTTTCCCTCTTGTGCGGCTTTATCATTGTATTATTAAGCTATATTGGTGGGATTGTCACCAAGTCATGTCATTATCATACATTATCTTATTATTTGGAGCATTATTAGGCTAATTTGGATATTCTAACTCCCTTATGGATTGTATAAATAAATGTGAGGTTCATTCATTCGTGTCATCATCACTTGGATTGGATTAGTATATCTTGAGAGATTTTCGCACTTGTTCTAGGATGAAATTTTTGGAGTTTATGGATGCACTGTGATGTTTGGATTTTCACTATTGCCTTTGGAGCTTCTTTCTAATGCGAAATTGATGAATGGATATACTCTCTCTCTCTCATGTAAGTGAAACTTTAATGATATTATTGTTATCTTGCATGTCTAAGGCATGTTATTATGATTACTAATTTAATTAATTATTATGATTACTAATTTAACTATTAATATTAATTATTAGGTCTTGACATGATTTATCAATTATTATCATTAATTATTTATTATTGATTAATTATTAATTAGTAATATTGATTTTTAATATATTATTATTATGAATTAATTCTAATATAATAATTATGAGTTTAAGTAATTTTAATATACAATACACCAATATTACCATTCATAAAATACCAATATATATACTAATAATAAATATTTCTCAATACTTCTTTATAATAAATATTTTATTGACATATATATATAATTATATATATATATATTATATATATATATATATATATATATATATATATATATATTAAAAATTAATGCAATATACTAAATATTATTTTTCATTAAAGACCAATATATACTAATAATGATTTATTTCACATACTATTTTATAATTAATAATTAATATACTAACATATATTAAATATTAATTGACTATATGTAGTATTAGTATAACAACCGCTAAACATTTATAATAAAGATTAATATATTAAAATTAATTAATTATTATTAATATTAAAATTAATTAATTAATATTAACTAATCTTAGTATTAATAACAATTAACATAATAAATTAAAATCCATTAATTATCTCATTAATTAATCAAAAATTATTATTCAAAAATCAATTAATTATCTCAAAAAAAAGGCCGACATTCATCTCATTCCAAAAACCCAAAATCTACTCTCCTCATTACTATTTAATCCCTCAATTTAGCTCTTCTGCTACTAAGCATTCAAGAAGTCCTGATGATGGATCCCGGTTGGGATTTGAAACATTGACGAAATAATGGTTTTACTGTGGAATCTCTGGTAACTAAGTCAAAAGATATAAACCACAGATGTCTTAAATCCAATGCATGTTATTGTTATCATTATTCTCGTATGGGTTAAAATAAATACGAAATTCTTCCAGAAACCTCAAAATAAGTGATATAATGCATGCATTTCTCTTTGAGGGAGTGGGTGAATGTTCCTAGAGCCACCTCATAGGTTGAAATCCCTTGAAACTTCATCTCCTTTGCAATTTGAAGTATAAATCCCTAAATGGCCCTGTTCTTGGACCTTAAAAGGCTAGCGAAAGTCATCGAGGGCTCCTTAGCATATGAAAATTATTGATCTAGGTGTATCTTGACTCCACTAAGCCCAAGAAACAAGGCATTGATCCTTTCATCCCTTTGGTGGTCAAAATTACCCCTTTTTCTCATATCTTTCAATTTTAGGCTTAACCCTAGTAGGTCCCTTAGGGCATCAAGAAAAATACTTTGTATCCATTCAAAACCCTTGAATTTTGGTCCACTACAGCATTGTGGTTTTCTCAAGAGGTCCTCAAAGTTTGAGGCAAATCTGACAACAAAATTCCAAGATATAGCAAACCTTATCCCAAGACCATCTTTTTCCCTAGGTTGATTTGGGTTGGTGTCCTCACTTGTATCATTGCATTTAAAATTCAAAAGATAAATTTTTCCTTTCATCCTATTCTCCTCCTTAAAGTGGTCAAACCCCTCTTGTGTTGATCAACTCCACATCCTTGACCTAGTTTGGGTCCACTTTGGTTCTTTGTGGTCCCACAATTTTATAACTCAAATTCCACAAGGATTGCATAGAAATCATTTCTCCACGAGAACTCTTAAGTCAAGGAAGCTTATCGTAAAGGGATATTCCACAAACCTAGGCTTAACCATCCTCTTAACCCATCCTAGAGACCCCATCACCTTGCTTCTTAAGTAAGTAAGTCATTCAATTGAGTCTATCTTGTGAACAGGTTGTAGGGATCACTCTCCACACATTCATAGATTTAATCATCCTTGTGATTCCTCTTATATCAGGTCTCCTCTCGTTGGTGAAAGTCCATAAAGAACAGGGGGTTATAGCTGAGGTGACAATGGAATATTGCTCCATCATTTCCCAAAGAAACTTTTGTCTGCCATTTTCGCACAATATGTGTGTGAGAGAAGAGTTTCACAGCTTAACTCACATTAAAATTTCTATCACCATATTTTTCTTGAGGCCTGTCATTTTCATATACATGAACATTTTGAATGGCCAAAGACACTTCCAGAAAACAACATCAATTTATGAAAACACATAAAATTCTTCCTTGTCTACTTGGCTAATCCATATTCTTAATAAAAAAGTTTAATAAGTCCAAAACTTGTACTTTTCCTCTGGAAGCTACTAAGTTGACACGTTTATGCACCCCATCTTCAATCTTTTGGTTCTTTTCCTTCTTTTCTAAATCTCTTTTCTATTTGCCTAAATTCCATACCAAATAACAATAACAAGGAATATGTCCAAGTGTAGGGCCTACAACATTTATCAAATCCCAAGTTTAGTATTGTTCACGGGACTTACCACACATATCAATTTTTCTCCATGCAAGAATGGCTATATATATATTTTGAGTCTTTTAGTGCAATTGTGCAAGATATTCCAGAGGCAATTAATAATTCTAGCCAAGAATTGAGGATGCTCATATATACATTATGAGTCTCCTAGTGTTATTGTGGAAGAGATTATAGAGGCAATTCATTCTTCTACTAAAGAATTGAATTGGTTTTTATCTGCAAAATTTCAATTGTAGAGGAAGAAAAATGTCCATGATGTACATGACAATGGAAAAATTAGAGACTCTATTGATAATTAATTGTTATGTTGGATTAATTTTAGGACACGAGTTGCACCAAGGTAGATGGTAGTTTCTCCTCAAAAATGCAGGAGTTTCCGTAAAGCATATGATGCTTGTCACGCGGAATTAGTCGATCTTGCGGACAAGACAAACCTTCCTAGAATCTAATGAAGACCTAATGACAAACAAACCAACCAAACACTATCTTTCTCTAAATGTGCTTTATAAATAATGGTAAACAAATGTGTTTAAGGGCCTTTCTCTCTTTTCTCAAGCTTGTTTTGAAGAGCTGAGGTTTAAGACTTGCTTAGGAAGCTGGTATAGGTGATGATAGGCCTACACCGACTGCAAATAATCAAGGTGACGATGTTTTTGTGTAACAGATTGCCCCCTAAAGTGCGAAGTCTGTAGTATATGAGGATTTTTCATTTATCATATAGGAAGAGTGAAGTGCTTTATCATTTCGAGGATCATCTTGCGAAGACCCTGATTGGAACCTGTAAAAACATTCAATGCAAAATATATATATGAGATCATATCATCGCTGAGGTAGGCATTCCCATACTCAGATAAAAACTGACTAAGAGACTGAAAACTGACTAGAAGACTAACTACTACTTTGATATAGGAATGATATCGTAACACATCATAAGTACAGACACATGTGGACACAGTATGGACGCAACCATCTGTTTATGAATAGTCCATAATATAATGAATACAAAATTCCTCGCAACCTGGATGGTGGAAACTAGATCCAGGGTCTTCATTTCTACATCCCGAAACAGTACGATTCTATCCATGCGATTGAATGTGTTGAAGTCGAACATGGTAGAAACTGCTTGATTACCAGTCAATGATATGAACTGTTAACAAGCGTGAGAGAAACCACCAATAATGACAATGGCTCTCAAAGTACTCAGCACAATCCATGAAATGTGATAAGAGGTGTTGATGTCGAACATGCCATGGAATCCTTTGATCGAAAGTCGATGATGTAAACCGTCGTCAAAGGCGAGAAACCTGCCATTGAGGCATGCAGATCTCAAGGTACTGACGATTCCTAGATCGTCTTTATAGATAATGAGTTGGAGTCGATAGAAAGCGATCCATCGTAAGCAAGCTCACGACAGGAAATCATAGATCAAGTTGAAGAAATTTAGTTGCAAGGACTAACCCAGGGATGATCAAGATGGATGACAGACATTTTGCAGATGAATGGCTTATTTGCACTGAGCTCTTGAACACATAACGACACGACAGATGGTTTGGTGATGATTGACCCAAAGTT